>SJYW01018939.1:92289-117829 GCA_006410735.1 Raphicerus campestris | reverse complement strand
ATTGTATTGAAGAAGTTTCTTGTTTCTGGAAGACACTATTAAATGATTCCTTACAATGGTAAGTCCATTATTCAGCTGGTAATGCAGACTACCTGCCCTGTTCCAGCTACTGTTGCAGGCACTAAGAATATCATAGTGAGCAGGATAGCTGAGAATCCTGCTTTTATAGCCTTCAGTCTAAGTGGGTGGGCGAGGAATATAATTGGTGAGCAGGAAAATTTCAGATAGTGATTAATTTCTAAGAATCAAAAAAGAGGGAGTTTGGATATTCAGGGAAAGTCTGTCTAAAGGTGTGATGTTTGAATTTAGACCTGATTTGAAGAAATGATGTATACCTTTCGCTTTTTAACTAATCTTGTTAAAATGAGGCTGTTAGTTTCTCTTTAAGTCCAGAGAAACTCATCAAGAGATTTGTAAAGAAAAACAAAATTAAATGTACTGTTTGAAGTAGTTCCTGTATTCTTTGTTTGGAAGTTAATTACCAACATTTCATGATTAATGTGTTCTATGTTCATTTGCTATAGTGCTAATCTTAGGAAAAAATTCTAAGGAGAGGTACTTAGATTGTGTAGCTCTGTACATTTATTTTCTGAGTCTAGACACAAAGGTAGATGAGTGGACCACTGCACCTTATCAGTGTGGTATTGAGTCCTCAGGAAAACCATTTCCAGGATCTGGAATGTTGTAGTCCTTAACTCTCTCCATTTTAGAGAAGTGATCTTGACATTATATTTAATCAGAAAAGAATCCATAAATCTATGAACAGTCTTTATGGGATGTGGAGTCATTGTTAGACCATTCTAAAACCTTTAAAATTCACTGTTTGGTGCTTTATAATAGAAATTATTTTACTGTTAATGGGTATTTAGTGGAATGGTCCTGATTAATGTTCATTTACTTCCTCCTTTGCTGATATTTGAAAGAGTAAATCGTGAAAGGTTGTAATAAAGTGAGGACATGAAGTGGGTGGTAGGCTTTTGAGAACTTCTTAGTCATTCCATTGTTTTAAAAAAGTATATTTATAACTATGCACAGTACAATTTATAGTTTGACTTTTGATAAGTAATTCACCTGTGTAACCACCACTCTAAACAAGCCATGAAACATTGTCATCACTCCAGAAAGGCCCCTCTTTTCCCTTTCTAGTCAGTCTCCACTCCTAATCCCAAGCCAGGCAACCACGTTTTTCATTTGAATCATCATAGGTTAGTTTCTCTTGTTCTAGAGTGTCTTATTTTATTGTTCAGTGGGATTCTGTTATGTGACTGTGCTATAGTGATTAAAGTTGTTTGTTCTCTTGCTGATAAGCTCATTTGCTTTTGATGTTATGATACTTATGAAAAATTAAAACTTGGAAATTATTTCCTTTTTAAATAAAAACTTGAAGGTTCTTTTTCTTTTTAAACAGAGGAAAAGCGCCCTTTTGACTTCGATTTTTTTGCTCATTTGCTTCAGAAAGTTCTTGCCGAAGAAGAGAAAAGAAAACAAAAATCTGTTAAAAATCAGAGTTCAAAGGAGAAGAAGTCCTCTAAATCACGGAAAAATGTAAAAGGTACTTATTGAAAAGAGTTATTTTACTTAGTAAGAACAGACTTCCTGTATTGTCCCTAAAGTCTTAGGGCATTCACACATGGTTCAGGCAGCTGAGACCATTAAGACGCCTGATCGCAGGGCGTTGGCTTTTCTCAGTCTTCTGGTTAACTGGCCATGAACAGCAGCTCCCTTCGTAGTTTTATAACTGGCGTAACTGGGCTCTTGGCATCTTCTTTGTGTCTGGGCACAGTTGAAGCTACTAAAGGAGAGTCAGAATTTTGAGGTGTCATGTTTGCTTATTATTTTTCTCTATAAATCAAATCTGGCTCAAGAGTCAAATATAATGAAAAATGGAAGTCTAGTACGTTGAGCTTGTGACTAAATTGTATTGTTTGAGCACAGCTTATTTCTGAGGGACTTATACCAGGTAGGAAATTTTTATATGTGGTTATTTCTATTTTTAGGCTTATCTTTTCTTAACTATTTGAATTTTGATCTAAGGACAGTGTTTAGCTATAATCTTATAAAGGATCTTTGAACTGTAGGGAACCTTATGTGATAGCGGTACATCCCAGGCCCTTTCCTTTTGTTTTAATGACCCAGAAATAACCTCAGAGATCCTGGCATTTTTGCTTAACATATCACAGTGTTAGTAGTGACAGCAGAACTCAATCTAGTACTGTCGGAGTCTGTGGTGGGGGCCCCAGGAGGACCCCCAAGTTCAATTATTTGCTAAGACTCGCAGGACTCAGCATATAGTTGTACAAATAGCTGAGGTTTATTACAGTGAAAGAGTGCAGAGAAAAATTGGCAGGGAGAAGGCACAAAGGTCCAAGTCTCGGGGAACCAGGTGCAGGTGTCTGCGAGTCACACGGGATGTGCTTAATTTCCCAACATCATGTAGGAATGAGATGTGTAAGGGGGTCCAGTGCTTAAGATGCCACCCCTCCAACGCAGGGAGCCTGAGTTTGATCACAGGTTGGGCAACAAAGGTGCTGCCCTGGCTGCTCAGATTAAAGAATCTGCCTGCAGTGCAGGAGACCTGGGTTCGATCCCTGGGTTGGGAAGATCTCCTTGGAGAAGGGAATGGCTACCCACTTCAGTATTCTTGCCTGGGAAATTTCATGGACAGNGAACAAAGGTGCTGCCCTGGCTGCTCAGATTAAAGAATCTGCCTGCAGTGCAGGAGACCTGGGTTCGATCCCTGGGTTCGGAAGATCTCCTTGGAGAAGGGAATGGCTACCCACTTCAGTATTCTTGCCTGGGAGATTTCATGGACAGAGGAGCCTGGTGTATTACAGTCCATGGGGTCACAAAGAATCAGACATGACTGAATGGCTAACACACTGGGGAAATAAGATCCCACATGCTGTGTGGTATAGCAAAAAATAAAAAGTAAAAAAATAAATAAAAATAAAGATTATCTACCAGGGAAGCTTGTTACCACGTCAGCACCCAGAGTTTTTATTTAGAGGTTGGTCATGTAGACACCATCTTCCTGGCACGTACCAGAATTCAAAATGCCCGGAAGGAAAGCAGTTGTTCAGCATAAACCACATTGTTTGTTTAAACAGTTTAGGTACAGTGAGCTACTTTTGTCAGTTAGGCTGACGGAACCTCAGACCCAAGTTTCCAGACACAGCCCATGGGCCAACCTTTTATGCAGGCCTTTCAAAGGAGTGCAGTGAGCCCTGCTTTGTTAACTTCCTGCACAGAGCCAATGTAGAACTTTTTTTCCTAGAGCATAGTTCCCTGTCTTTTTAAACATAGTGTAAAGACTGCAAAGTCATTTCATTCTTTAGTCAATTTTTAAACTTATTTAGCCCTAGGAAACTAAAATAAATATACTAATCTATCAGTAATCTTGTGATAACTGTGGTACAGATGATAGCATAAGTACCCCACTGTAACTTATTTAATGTGAGAACTTTTCAGGTATTTTGTTACAGGTCAGAATTTTAAAATTGCTGATTATTATTCTGATAAATAAATCCAGAGTATTTTTTAATTTAAAAATCTTGTTTGACTTTTTTTGAATAAAAGTGGAGACCTGGATTCAGTCCCTGTGTTGAAAAGATCCCCTGGAGAAGGGAAAGGCTACCCACTCCAGTGCAAGGAGATCCAACTAGTCCATCCTAAAGGAAATCAGTCCTGAATATTCATTGGAAGGACTGATGCTGGAGCTGAAACTTCGATAATTTGGGCACCTGATGCATAGAACTGATTTTCTAAAAGACCCTGATGCTGGGAAAGATTGAGGGCGGGAGGAAAAGGGGACGACAGGGGATGAGGTGGCTGGATGGCATCACCAACTCAATGGATGTGAGTTTGAGTAAACTCTGGGAGTTGGTGATGGACAGGGAGGCCTGGCATGTTGCAGTCCATGGGGTTGCAGAGTTGGACACGACTGAGCGACTGAACTGAACTGAACCCACTCCAGTATTTGGCCTGGAGAGTTCAATGAACTGTTATAGTCCATGGGATCGCAAAGAGTCGGACACGACTGAGCAACTTTCACTTTCACAAATGACGTTGAATTTTATTGTTTTTGTTTTTTTAAATGTAATTTATTATTTTATCTTTTTAAAAAATATTCGTTTTCACTTACTTATTTGGCTGTGCTGGGTTTTAGTTGTGGCACTCAGATCTCCTTAGATCTTTAGTTCCAGCATATGGGATCTAGTTCCCTGATCATGGATCAAACCTGAGCCCTCTGCATTGGCAGCGTGAAGTCTTAGCCACTGGACAACCAGGGAAGTCCCCATTATTTTACCTTTTTGATATAGTTAATTGTTAATATGTCTTCAAAGAAGAGCACTAGAAATTGTTTAAAAATATTTGCTAATAAGGTTGTTCATTGTAAAAGAATACAGAAAATTAAATTCTTGAACTCTCTCTCCTACCTTGCCCTCAAGTCAAATTCTTCAGCTCTCTTTGGAATAATTATTAGTAAATTATGAGTTAGTATGAAGGTGAAAAACGCTCAGTTGTGTCCAACTTTTTGTGACCACATAGACTGTACCCCTCATATTCCTCTGTCCATGAGATTCTCCAGGCAGGAATACTGGAGGGGGATTGTCATTCTTTTCTCCAGGGGAATCTTCCCAACCCAGGGATCAAACCCAGGTCTCCTGCATTGCATTAAGATTCTTAACCATCTGAGCCACCAGAGAAGCCTTTTAGTTAGTACAGTAACTCTTTTCTGTGGTATGCCTATATATGTTTGTGTCTTGGAATATATGTAATTTTTTTTCCTTAAAAATGAGATGATACTGTGAATATTGTTCTGCAACTTGATTTTTTAAATGCAGCAATAATTTTTGAAATCTTATACATTACTGCATATAAAGCTACCTCATTATTTACTGCCTAGATTTCTATAGCATAAATGTATTATAACTTACTTAGTCATTCTCTGTTGGACAGTTTTAAGTTGTCTTTAAATTTTTGCTAAGACATCCTCAGGTATTTATCTTCTCCACCTTTAAGCATTTTTCTATAGATTGTTTTTGTAGTTATAACAATTTTTCTTACTTTCAGTGAAAAAAGTTGCTAATGATGATCGAGATGAGTCTGTGAGCACTAAAATTTCAAACCCAGGAAGGTCACAAAAGGATGCTCAGACGGTTGAAGAAGAACTGCAGTCTCTGACTTTATCTGAACAGGATTCAGAACAGAATGCATTAGAACTAGACGTAAATCAAAAGAAAAGAAGAAGAAAGAATCAGGGTGAAGGTAGTGAACAAGAAGTGCATCTTTCAGAAAGTGCCACTGTTCAGCCAGGCTCTTCTAAAGGAGAAAAACACAAAAGTAAGTTTATTACGTATTTTAACAGCCCCTATATTGCTTGAGAAGACGTATATAACTTAACTATGCTCCTTCTGAATAATAGCAACTAGTGATGAGTATTCATTGGTTCCGTATGCATGGTACTGTGTTAAACCCTTTTAATTTAAAGAAAAAAATAGTTTATTGTTAAAAAAAATGAAGTGAAATGAATTTTTTCCTCTAAGTTTGTCTTTGAGAAGTGTTACCTCTTAGGTACTCATATTAACAAGGTTCCAAGTCACATGTATATAGTTAAATGTGTACTGTATCTGTTAATAAATCACGGGTTTTCATGTCCTACCTCTACAGAGCCCCTCTATGAACCCAAAATAACTTGTTTAATTTGTGTAAAAGGAGTTTGTGTGTGTATGTGTGTTAAGTCGCTGCAGTCACTCCAGGTCTTTGCGATCCTGTGGACTATGTAGCCTGCCAGGCTCCTCTGTCCATGCAGTTCTCCAGGCAAGAATACTAGAGTGGGTAGCCATGCCCTCCTCCAGGAGATCTTCCTGGACCTCGGGGATTGAACCTGTGTCTCTTGCGTCTCCTGCATTTGCAGGCAGTTTCTTTGCCACTAGCGCCACCTGGGAAGCGCTACTGAAATAAATATTCCTCCATTTTTTCTTTTGTTGATCTCCCTAGAGTATAGACATTTTGACACTTCTGAGTTCCTGGAGAATGAGAGCTAAGAGTTAAGGGACATCTTAGTCGCTTTCTTTAAGAGTTCATATATAGATTACTATATATGTGAATACATATACATAGATTACCATATCTAAGTAATATAGATTACTTAAAACAGATAACCAAGTAAAGAGAGGAGGAAAAGATAGCAGCAGACTGGAACAATCTTTCTGTAGAATTTGTTTTATGTGGTTCGGCTTCACCAAGATTTTAAGTGAATCCTGATAGGTAACATAGTGTGATTTATAGGCATCATAATATTATGCTCTTTTGTGGCTTGCGATTAAAGATATTACGTATAAAGGAAAATAGTTCAACTATTAAGAAATTGCACTTTGGGCTAGTTTCATAATCCTTTCTTTATAGGGTTGTGTGTGAATTCCTTTGTGCTTTTTAAAATGCTTTTGCTATCATTTGTATAGTAATATGCATTTTGTATTAATAGATAAAGGCCTGTCTTTAAGTCCTGAGGTTAATGAAGATGAATCCAGTAAGGAACAAGAGCTTCCCTGTGTACAGGACACAGATGACCTTGTGGGTTTATCCTCTAGTGAAGACGCCGAGAAAAGAACTGACCCCATTCTTTCCTCAAGGTATTTTTTTGTATGGCTACTCACTTTGTCTGCATCTTCTCACAGATGCTGAGGGAGGGGTGTGAAACCTCCACCGGTAATGGTGAATTTGCCTGTTTCTCTTCTCAGCTCTGCTTGTTCCTTTCATGTCTTTTGAAGCTCCTTTGTCAGGTGTGTGCATTTATAGGATTGTTGACTCTCCTTGGTGAAATCGCCCTGGCATCGCTTGTGTGGTATCATTCTGGTCTTGCTCTTTGTTCTGATGCTTACTATGCCACTACAGCCTCCTTGTGGTTAATGTTTGCATAGATTGATCATTTTCTATANAAATAAAAACTTGAAGGTTCTTTTTCTTTTTAAACAGAGGAAAAGCGCCCTTTTGACTTCGATTTTTTTGCTCATTTGCTTCAGAAAGTTCTTGCCGAAGAAGAGAAAAGAAAACAAAAATCTGTTAAAAATCAGAGTTCAAAGGAGAAGAAGTCCTCTAAATCACGGAAAAATGTAAAAGGTACTTATTGAAAAGAGTTATTTTACTTAGTAAGAACAGACTTCCTGTATTGTCCCTAAAGTCTTAGGGCATTCACACATGGTTCAGGCAGCTGAGACCATTAAGACGCCTGATCGCAGGGCGTTGGCTTTTCTCAGTCTTCTGGTTAACTGGCCATGAACAGCAGCTCCCTTCGTAGTTTTATAACTGGCGTAACTGGGCTCTTGGCATCTTCTTTGTGTCTGGGCACAGTTGAAGCTACTAAAGGAGAGTCAGAATTTTGAGGTGTCATGTTTGCTTATTATTTTTCTCTATAAATCAAATCTGGCTCAAGAGTCAAATATAATGAAAAATGGAAGTCTAGTACGTTGAGCTTGTGACTAAATTGTATTGTTTGAGCACAGCTTATTTCTGAGGGACTTATACCAGGTAGGAAATTTTTATATGTGGTTATTTCTATTTTTAGGCTTATCTTTTCTTAACTATTTGAATTTTGATCTAAGGACAGTGTTTAGCTATAATCTTATAAAGGATCTTTGAACTGTAGGGAACCTTATGTGATAGCGGTACATCCCAGGCCCTTTCCTTTTGTTTTAATGACCCAGAAATAACCTCAGAGATCCTGGCATTTTTGCTTAACATATCACAGTGTTAGTAGTGACAGCAGAACTCAATCTAGTACTGTCGGAGTCTGTGGTGGGGGCCCCAGGAGGACCCCCAAGTTCAATTATTTGCTAAGACTCGCAGGACTCAGCATATAGTTGTACAAATAGCTGAGGTTTATTACAGTGAAAGAGTGCAGAGAAAAATTGGCAGGGAGAAGGCACAAAGGTCCAAGTCTCGGGGAACCAGGTGCAGGTGTCTGCGAGTCACACGGGATGTGCTTAATTTCCCAACATCATGTAGGAATGAGATGTGTAAGGGGGTCCAGTGCTTAAGACGCCACCCCTCCAACGCAGGGAGCCTGAGTTTGATCACAGGTTGGGGAACAAAGGTGCTGCCCTGGCTGCTCAGATTAAAGAATCTGCCTGCAGTGCAGGAGACCTGGGTTCGATCCCTGGGTTCGGAAGATCTCCTTGGAGAAGGGAATGGCTACCCACTTCAGTATTCTTGCCTGGGAGATTTCATGGACAGAGGAGCCTGGTGTATTACAGTCCATGGGGTCACAAAGAATCAGACATGACTGAATGGCTAACACACTGGGGAAATAAGATCCCACATGCTGTGTGGTATAGCAAAAAATAAAAAGTAAAAAAATAAATAAAAATAAAGATTATCTACCAGGGAAGCTTGTTACCACGTCAGCACCCAGAGTTTTTATTTAGAGGTTGGTCATGTAGACACCATCTTCCTGGCACGTACCAGAATTCAAAATGCCCGGAAGGAAAGCAGTTGTTCAGCATAAACCACATTGTTTGTTTAAACAGTTTAGGTACAGTGAGCTACTTTTGTCAGTTAGGCTGACGGAACCTCAGACCCAAGTTTCCAGACACAGCCCATGGGCCAACCTTTTATGCAGGCCTTTCAAAGGAGTGCAGTGAGCCCTGCTTTGTTAACTTCCTGCACAGAGCCAATGTAGAACTTTTTTTCCTAGAGCATAGTTCCCTGTCTTTTTAAACATAGTGTAAAGACTGCAAAGTCATTTCATTCTTTAGTCAATTTTTAAACTTATTTAGCCCTAGGAAACTAAAATAAATATACTAATCTATCAGTAATCTTGTGATAACTGTGGTACAGATGATAGCATAAGTACCCCACTGTAACTTATTTAATGTGAGAACTTTTCAGGTATTTTGTTACAGGTCAGAATTTTAAAATTGCTGATTATTATTCTGATAAATAAATCCAGAGTATTTTTTAATTTAAAAATCTTGTTTGACTTTTTTTGAATAAAAGTGGAGACCTGGATTCAGTCCCTGTGTTGAAAAGATCCCCTGGAGAAGGGAAAGGCTACCCACTCCAGTGCAAGGAGATCCAACTAGTCCATCCTAAAGGAAATCAGTCCTGAATATTCATTGGAAGGACTGATGCTGGAGCTGAAACTTCGATAATTTGGGCACCTGATGCATAGAACTGATTTTCTAAAAGACCCTGATGCTGGGAAAGATTGAGGGCGGGAGGAAAAGGGGACGACAGGGGATGAGGTGGCTGGATGGCATCACCAACTCAATGGATGTGAGTTTGAGTAAACTCTGGGAGTTGGTGATGGACAGGGAGGCCTGGCATGTTGCAGTCCATGGGGTTGCAGAGTTGGACACGACTGAGCGACTGAACTGAACTGAACCCACTCCAGTATTTGGCCTGGAGAGTTCAATGAACTGTTATAGTCCATGGGATCGCAGAGTCGGACACGACTGAGCAACTTTCACTTTCACAAATGACGTTGAATTTTATTGTTTTTGTTTTTTTAAATGTAATTTATTATTTTATCTTTTTAAAAAATATTCGTTTTCACTTACTTATTTGGCTGTGCTGGGTTTTAGTTGTGGCACTCAGATCTCCTTAGATCTTTAGTTCCAGCATATGGGATCTAGTTCCCTGATCATGGATCAAACCTGAGCCCTCTGCATTGGCAGCGTGAAGTCTTAGCCACTGGACAACCAGGGAAGTCCCCATTATTTTACCTTTTTGATATAGTTAATTGTTAATATGTCTTCAAAGAAGAGCACTAGAAATTGTTTAAAAATATTTGCTAATAAGGTTGTTCATTGTAAAAGAATACAGAAAATTAAATTCTTGAACTCTCTCTCCTACCTTGCCCTCAAGTCAAATTCTTCAGCTTTCTTTGGAATAATTATTAGTAAATTATGAGTTAGTATGAAGGTGAAAAACGCTCAGTTGTGTCCGACTTTTTGTGACCACATAGACTGTACCCCTCATATTCCTCTGTCCATGAGATTCTCCAGGCAGGAATACTGGAGGGGGATTGTCATTCTTTTCTCCAGGGGAATCTTCCCAACCCAGGGATCAAACCCAGGTCTCCTGCATTGCATTAAGATTCTTAACCATCTGAGCCACCAGAGAAGCCTTTTAGTTAGTACAGTAACTCTTTTCTGTGGTATGCCTATATATGTTTGTGTCTTGGAATATATGTAATTTTTTTTCCTTAAAAATGAGATGATACTGTGAATATTGTTCTGCAACTTGATTTTTTAAATGCAGCAATAATTTTTGAAATCTTATACATTACTGCATATAAAGCTACCTCATTATTTACTGCCTAGATTTCTATAGCATAAATGTATTATAACTTAGTCATTCTCTGTTGGACAGTTTTAAGTTGTCTTTAAATTTTTGCTAAGACATCCTCAAGTATTTATCTTCTCCACCTTTAAGCATTTTTCTATAGATTGTTTTTGTAGTTATAACAATTTTTCTTACTTTCAGTGAAAAAAGTTGCTAATGATGATCGAGATGAGTCTGTGAGCACTAAAATTTCAAACCCAGGAAGGTCACAAAAGGATGCTCAGACGGTTGAAGAAGAACTGCAGTCTCTGACTTTATCTGAACAGGATTCAGAACAGAATGCATTAGAACTAGACGTAAATCAAAAGAAAAGAAGAAGAAAGAATCAGGGTGAAGGTAGTGAACAAGAAGTGCATCTTTCAGGAAGTGCCACTGTTCAGCCAGGCTCTTCTAAAGGAGAAAAACACAAAAGTAAGTTTATTACGTATTTTAACAGCCCCTATATTACTTGAGAAGACGTATATAACTTAACTATGCTCCTTCTGAATAATAGCAACTAGTGATGAGTATTCATTGGTTCCGTATGCATGGTACTGTGTTAAACCCTTTTAATTTAAAGAAAAAAATAGTTTATTGTTAAAAAAAATGAAGTGAAATGAATTTTTTCCTCTAAGTTTGTCTTTGAGAAGTGTTACCTCTTAGGTACTTATATTAACAAGGTTCCAAGTCACATGTATATAGTTAAATGTGTACTGTATCTGTTAATAAATCACGGGTTTTCATGTCCTACCTCTACAGAGCCCCTCTATGAACCCAAAATAACTTGTTTAATTTGTGTAAAAGGAGTTTGTGTGTGTATGTGTGTTAAGTCGCTGCAGTCACTCCAGGTCTTTGCGATCCTGTGGACTATGTAGCCTGCCAGGCTCCTCTGTCCATGCAGTTCTCCAGGCAAGAATACTAGAGTGTGTAGCCATGCCCTCCTCCAGGAGATCTTCCTGGACCTCGGGGATTGAACCTGTGTCTCTTGCGTCTCCTGCATTTGCAGGCAGTTTCTTTGCCACTAGCGCCACCTGGGAAGCGCTACTGAAATAAATATTCCTCCATTTTTTCTTTTGTTGATCTCCCTAGAGTATAGACATTTTGACACTTCTGAGTTCCTGGAGAATGAGAGCTAAGAGTTAAGGGACATCTTAGTCGCTTTCTTTAAGAGTTCATATATAGATTACTATATATGTGAATACATATACATAGATTACCATATCTAAGTAATATAGATTACTTAAAACAGATAACCAAGTAAAGAGAGGAGGAAAAGATAGCAGCAGACTGGAACAATCTTTCTGTAGAATTTGTTTTATGTGGTTTGGTTTCACCAAGATTTTAAGTGAATCCTGATAGGTAACATAGTGTGATTTATAGGCATCATAATATTATGCTCTTTTGTGGCTTGCGATTAAAGATATTACGTATAAAGGAAAATAGTTCAACTATTAAGAAATTGCACTTTGGGCTAGTTTCATAATCCTTTCTTTATAGGGTTGTGTGTGAATTCCTTTGTGCTTTTTAAAATGCTGTTGCTATCATTTGTATAATAATATGCATTTTGTATTAATAGATAAAGGCCTGTCTTTAAGTCCTGAGGNGTCATTCTCTGTTGGACAGTTTTAAGTTGTCTTTAAATTTTTGCTAAGACATCCTCAAGTATTTATCTTCTCCACCTTTAAGCATTTTTCTATAGATTGTTTTTGTAGTTATAACAATTTTTCTTACTTTCAGTGAAAAAAGTTGCTAATGATGATCGAGATGAGTCTGTGAGCACTAAAATTTCAAACCCAGGAAGGTCACAAAAGGATGCTCAGACGGTTGAAGAAGAACTGCAGTCTCTGACTTTATCTGAACAGGATTCAGAACAGAATGCATTAGAACTAGACGTAAATCAAAAGAAAAGAAGAAGAAAGAATCAGGGTGAAGGTAGTGAACAAGAAGTGCATCTTTCAGGAAGTGCCACTGTTCAGCCAGGCTCTTCTAAAGGAGAAAAACACAAAAGTAAGTTTATTACGTATTTTAACAGCCCCTATATTACTTGAGAAGACGTATATAACTTAACTATGCTCCTTCTGAATAATAGCAACTAGTGATGAGTATTCATTGGTTCCGTATGCATGGTACTGTGTTAAACCCTTTTAATTTAAAGAAAAAAATAGTTTATTGTTAAAAAAAATGAAGTGAAATGAATTTTTTCCTCTAAGTTTGTCTTTGAGAAGTGTTACCTCTTAGGTACTTATATTAACAAGGTTCCAAGTCACATGTATATAGTTAAATGTGTACTGTATCTGTTAATAAATCACGGGTTTTCATGTCCTACCTCTACAGAGCCCCTCTATGAACCCAAAATAACTTGTTTAATTTGTGTAAAAGGAGTTTGTGTGTGTATGTGTGTTAAGTCGCTGCAGTCACTCCAGGTCTTTGCGATCCTGTGGACTATGTAGCCTGCCAGGCTCCTCTGTCCATGCAGTTCTCCAGGCAAGAATACTAGAGTGGGTAGCCATGCCCTCCTCCAGGAGATCTTCCTGGACCTCGGGGATTGAACCTGTGTCTCTTGCGTCTCCTGCATTTGCAGGCAGTTTCTTTGCCACTAGCGCCACCTGGGAAGCGCTACTGAAATAAATATTCCTCCATTTTTTCTTTTGTTGATCTCCCTAGAGTATAGACATTTTGACACTTCTGAGTTCCTGGAGAATGAGAGCTAAGAGTTAAGGGACATCTTAGTCGCTTTCTTTAAGAGTTCATATATAGATTACTATATATGTGAATACATATACATAGATTACCATATCTAAGTAATATAGATTACTTAAAACAGATAACCAAGTAAAGAGAGGAGGAAAAGATAGCAGCAGACTGGAACAATCTTTCTGTAGAATTTGTTTTATGTGGTTTGGTTTCACCAAGATTTTAAGTGAATCCTGATAGGTAACATAGTGTGATTTATAGGCATCATAATATTATGCTCTTTTGTGGCTTGCGATTAAAGATATTACGTATAAAGGAAAATAGTTCAACTATTAAGAAATTGCACTTTGGGCTAGTTTCATAATCCTTTTTTTATAGGGTTGTGTGTGAATTCCTTTGTGCTTTTTAAAATGCTGTTGCTATCATTTGTATAATAATATGCATTTTGTATTAATAGATAAAGGCCTGTCTTTAAGTCCTGAGGTTAATGAAGATGAATCCAGTAAGGAACAAGAGCTTCCCTGTGTACAGGACACAGATGACCTTGTGGGTTTATCCTCTAGTGAAGACGCCGAGAAAAGAACTGACCCCATTCTTTCCTCAAGGTATTTTTTTGTATGGCTACTCACTTTGTCTGCATCTTCTCACAGATGCTGAGGGAGGGGTGTGAAACCTCCACCGGTAATGGTGAATTTGCCTGTTTCTCTTCTCAGCTCTGCTTGTTCCTTTCATGTCTTTTGAAGCTCCTTTGTCAGGTGTGTGCATTTATAGGATTGTTGACTCTCCTTGGTGAAATCGCCCTGGCATCGCTTGTGTGGTATCATTCTGGTCTTGCTCTTTGTTCTGATGCTTACTATGCCACTACAGCCTCCTTGTGGTTAATGTTTGCATAGATTGATCATTTTCTGTATTTTCTCTTAACTTTGGTTTTCAGCTGTTTGAATGTGATATGTCCTGCTGAGAGTTTTTTGTTTGTTTTTACTCCCAGTAAAAAACACATGAGATCTACTTTTCTAAATGAGTTTTTAAAATGTGCTAAGTTGTTAACTACGAGCACAGTGTTGTATAGCATGACTGAAACTATCTGTTGAACAGTAACTCTGTTTCCTCCCCANTTTGTTTTTACTCCCAGTAAAAAACACATGAGATCTACTTTTCTACATGAGTTTTTAAAATGTGCTAAGTTGTTAACTACGAGCGCAGTGTTGTACAGCATGACTGAAACTATCTGTTGAACAGTAACTCTGTTTCCTCCCCATCTCTGGCCCGGTAACCACCATTCTACTTACTATTTCTGTGAGTTACTTTAGATACTTGAAATACGTGGAATCACATAATATTTGTTCTTTTATGAGTGGCTTATTTCACCTAGCATAATGCTTTCAGGGTTCTTCCATATTAAAGCATATGACAAGATTTCTTTTTATGGTCAAATAATATTCCTTTGTAGGTATACATCACATTTTCTTTCTTTGTTGGTCTGTCAGTGAATATTTACAGTGTTTTCATCTTTTGGTTATAATGAATAATGCTGTAATAAACATGAAATTGAAGAAAATTCTAAGAGATCTGTTTTCAGTTCTTCTGGATAAATGCTCAGAAGGAGAATTGCTGGATCATATGATAATTCTGCTTTAAATTTTTTGAGGAGCCTTCATACTGTTTTTATTGTGGCTGCATTTTACATTCCCACTCACAGTTCATAAGTATTCCAGTTTTTCCACATTCTTACCTGCATTATTTTATTTTTAAAAAATTAATATGTATTTTAATTACATTTAAAAATTAATATAATAGCTCCTAATAGGTGTGAGATGATAACTTACGGATTTGATTATTATTTCCCTGATGATTGTGATGTTGAGCTCTTTAAATGCTTAAATACTTGTTGGCCATTTGTATGTCTTCTGTGAAGAAATGTGTATTCAATTCCTTTTCCAGTTTTTAAAAAAATGTTTATTTATTTCTCTTTTGGTTATACATTGCAGCCTCCTGTGGGGTCTTAGGTCCCTGGCATTGAACCCCTGCCCCTGCAGTGGAAGGGCGGAGCCTTAACTTCTGCCAGGGAAGCACCCTTTTCCAGTTTTTTAATGGAGCTACTTGTTTTGCTGTTACTAAGTTGTAGAGGTTTCTTATCTGTTTTGAATACTAAGCCCTTGTCTGATACATAGTTTACGTATCTTTTCTCCGATTCACCAGCTTGCCTTTTGCCTTTTGGTTGTTTCCTTGCTCACAGCAGGTTTTTAGTTTGACCTAGTCCCACTGGTCTGTTTTTGCTTTTCTCACCTGTGCCTTTTGTGTCATGTCCAAGCAATCATTGCCAGTACCAACCTTATGAAGCTTTCCCCCTGTTTTCCTTTAGTTTTTTCCTTTAAGGTGTTTTATCAGGGTTCTTTAGGGTTTAAGCACCTTAAAACACCTTAAAGGGTGTTGTAAGGTTTTTAGTTTTATCCTTTAATGCAGTGGACCTGGGTTCTATCCCTAGTCCAGGGACTAAAATCCCACAAGTTGTGTAGCCCAGCTGAGAAAGGGGAAGAAAAAGTGTTACCTTTAAATCTTTATTACATTTTGAGTTAATTTTGGGGTATAAGATAAAGGTCCAGTTTCTTGTATGTGTGTGTGTTTCTAGCTTTCCCAACATAATTTGTTGAAGAGATTAACCTTTTCCTATTGTGTAGTTTCGGCACCCTGTCAAAGATCATTTAATCATATATGCGTGGGTATATTTGTGGGCTGCTTTTTCTGATCCATTGGTCTGTGTATACCCTTTTCTGAAAAATTTGATGAAAGCCACTTATTCTTGTAAGGCTGGACTGGGGGCCATGATGGGCCGCCCCTCCTCTCCCTCCCGCCGGCCCCTAATGGAAGGAGCCTCCCAGATCCCGGGGCCAATGACATCACACTTCACCAGCTAAAGCCGCCCCACCCCAGCCACATAGAAGGACATGTCAGCCCACGACGCCTTGGCCTGGCGACCTATCCGAACCCCTGTCCCTCTAGCCTGACCATCCCTCACAACGAACGTATAAAAACCACCCCCAACACGGCCCAGGCACGGACTTCCTCGACCTGCCTCGTTCGGGTCCAGGAACCCCGCCCGGAAGCGCTTCCCCATTAAAGCCTGTTAGACACTCTCTTCGGTGTCCTGGTTGTCTTTACCTAACAATTGTCATGTGAAATACATGTATGCACATGTGCCAATTTATTCACACAATTCAGAAGATTAATAGTTTCTTTGAAAACAAGCCATAGACCCCAGGTCTTTAACTTGCTGGGTGACAGATATCTAAGTTTTCTCCTCAGACACGTGACTAACTTCATAGACTATGCACAAGACAATAGTGACGACGTTTTTTAAGGGAGGAAAACAATCCTGTTATGACTGTTTAAATCCCATTGGTCCTGTAAAACAGTGAACTGGTTCTATAATTGTTATGTTTGTAAGAGTGAAAGCTCATGAGTGGTAAAGACAATTTTGGAAAATAACTCTGGAGATGAAATGTATTGGCTTATTCTAAAGCTAGAATAATCAAAAGTGTGGTACTGGAAAAGGACATGTTGACTGAGAGGAACTGGATGTAGAATCTAGGAAGAGAAATTTAGGAATCTCATAGATGGCAGAGGTAGCATTAGCAGTTATCTCCCATATCCTATGATAAACCATAATGAAAAAGAATATTTAAAAAAGAATATGTGTGTGTGTGTGTAACCAGATCACTTTGTTACTGCTACTGCTGAGTCGCTTCAGTTGTGTCCGACTCTGTGCGACCCCATAGATGGCAGCCCACCAGCCTCCCCCATCCCTGGGATTCTCCAGGCAAGAACACTGGAGTGGGTTCCATTTCCTTCTCCAATGCATGAGAGTGAAAAGTGAAAGTGAAGTCGCTCAGTCATGTTCGGCCTTAGTGACCCCATGGACTGCATTGAGTAACAGGAATTAACAATATTATAAGTCAGCTATACTTCAATTAAAATAGATAGGAAAAAAAAGAAATATGTACAGTAAAAAGATTAGCAGGTAAAGATTGAATTAATCATTCATTAAATGGTGTTTAGATATGAAAAAAATGATAGTAGATCCCTATTTTACCTTATGCAGTAACTTTCATAGATTAAAGATGACATATATAAAGCAAATCTTTAAAACTTTTAAGAGAAACTGTAGAAAATATTTTTGTGATGTCAAGGATTTCTTAAGACATAAAAAGCACAAAATTTAAAAAGGATAAAATTGATAAATCCAACTACAGTAACATTAAATACTTCTATTGACAAAAGTCTCCATGAAGTAAAACACACGTTGCTGATTATGAGGTTTTACATGTAACATCTAACCTGAAAAAGAATATACAAGGCGCACTGGGAAAAGAAACACTCTGTAGGGGAAAAAAAAAGCAAAAATAAAGCATGGCTCAATGTGAATTTGTGTTGAAATTGAATGCTGGCCACTAACTGCTGCTGCTGCTGCTGCTAAGTCGCTTCAGTTGTGTCCGACTCTGTGCGACCCCATAGACAGCAGCCCAGCAGGCTCCCCTGTCCCTGGGATTCTCCAGGCAAGAACACTGGAGTGGGTTGCCATGTTATCGTTAGTTGAAAGGCTTCACTGAAGATGCAGCAGTCCTCTCCTTCCACGGTGCTCCGTGAACTCCAGCTTGTGTGTACTGGAACTGCGTCCTTGATCTCCATGACTCTTGGGTAATGCGGTTGTACTGTGTGAAGGACTGCCGATAATACATTTTTTTTTTTTTTCCGATAATACATTTTAATGAGAAAATTCCTAAACTTTATACATACGTTTGATTCGTGAACCCCATGTCGTTAAGTTTTTCATTTTGTAACTCCTTGAGCACTTACCCTGTTGATTGTGGCTGTTACTGTCTCCTAANATTTTTTTTTTTTTCCGATAATACATTTTAATGAGAAAATTCCTAAACTTTACACATACGTTTGATTCGTGAACCCCATGTCGTTAAGTTTTTCATTTTGTAACTTCTTGAGCACTTACCCTGTTCATTGTGGCTGTTACTGTCTCCTAAGGTACAGTGTTTTAATAACATGGTGCAAGGAAGGGTCTCAGAGAAACCAAAATACCCGTTTTGTTTATCCTGTGATATGAAGGATCATCTTCCAGAATTTTGACTTTGTATATTTTTAAAAATCTTATGTTTAGTAGGTGTATATTACTAAAAGGTTCTTTTCCCAATGTATTTTCATTTGCTTCATAGTCAACAAGATGTCATATCAGTACCAACTGAGACTGCAGAATCAAACACTTCAGACTTGCCTTCATCAGAAGGTGGAGTTAGAGCATTGTGTGAGGTGAATAGTGCTGAGAGTAGTTGCACAGAAGAAAGAGATGTTGACCTAAAAGATAAATCACTGTAAGTATTTTACATGGTAGGATTTTAAAATTTGTTTTTAAAATTTTGATAATTTGTCCTTAAAAAATGATGATAATGTTGTTTTCTTAAGGGATTAAGAGGGTACTAGAGTCTGACACGACTGAGCGACTTCACTTTCACTTTTCACTTTCATGCACTGGAGAAGGAAATGGCAACCCACTCCAGCGTTCTTGCCTGGAGAATCCCGGGCACGGGGGAGCCTGGTCGGCTGCTGCCGTCTATGGGGTCGCACAGAGTCAGACACGACTGAAGCGACTCAGCAGCAACAGCATAGACCATTTAGTATGTAATTGTACTGTGGCCCGAGAGACATCAAAGTTTTTTACTTTTATATTTTGTTATAGAAAGATTATCTTTTATATCTGATATATAGTAGTGATAGGAGTTATAGCAAAGTGGTAACTTACAATGAAATTCTAAAATAATTTAAATACCTAAATATTTGCTATGAGATTTAACTTTTACTTGGTCTGAGTTATTTTTCATACCTGTTGTCAAAGTAGTAGATTTTGATATTGATACTTTAAAGAGATTCTGTGTTATGCTTGCTACTGTGAAAATAGTGGTTAAATTAATACCTTCAGTAAAAACAATAAAAGCACTGCAAGACTCTTCCTTTGAAAAGATATCTAAAAAATTCAGATTTCCTTTTTNTTTATTCACACAATTCAGAAGATTAATAGTTTCTTTCAAAACAAGCCATAGACCCCAGGTCTTTAACTTGCTGGGTGACAGATATCTAAGTTTTCTCCTCAGACACGTGACTAACTTCATAGACTATGCACAAGACAATAGTGATGACATTTTTTAAGGGAGGAAAACAATCCTGTTATGACTGTTTAAATCCCATTGGTCCTGTAAAACAGTGAACTGGTTCTATAATTGTTATGTTTGTAAGAGTGAAAGCTCATGAGTGGTAAAGACAATTTTGGAAAATAACTCTGGAGATGAAATGTATTGGCTTATTCTAAAGCTAGAATAATCAAAAGTGTGGTACTGGAAAAGGACATGTTGACTGAGAGGAACTGGATGTAGAATCTAGGAAGAGAAATTTAGGAATCTCATAGATGGCAGAGGTAGCATTAGCAGTTATCTCCCATATCCTATGATAAACCATAATGAAAAAGAATATTTAAAAAAGAATATGTGTGTGTGTGTGTAACCAGATCACTTTGTTACTGCTACTGCTGAGTCGCTTCAGTTGTGTCTGACTCTGTGTGACCCCATAGATGGCAGCCCACCAGCCTCCCCCATCCCTGGGATTCTCCAGGCAAGAACACTGGAGTGGGTTCCATTTCCTTCTCCAATGCATGAGAGTGAAAAGTGAAAGTGAAGTCACTCAGTCATGTTCGGCCTTAGTGACCCCATGGACTGCATTGAGTAACAGGAATTAACAATATTATAAGTCAGCTATACTTCAATTAAAATAGATAGGAAAAAAAAGAAATATGTACAGTAAAAAGATTAGCAGGTAAAGATTGAATTAATCATTCATTAAATGGTGTTTAGATATGAAAAAAATGATAGTAGATCCCTATTTTACCTTATGCAGTAACTTTCATAGATTAAAGATGACATATATAAAGCAAATCTTTAAAACTTTTAAGAGAAACTGTAGAAAATATTTTTGTGATGTCAAGGATTTCTTAAGACATAAAAAGCACAAAATTTAAAAAGGATAAAATTGATAAATCCAACTACAGTAACATTAAATACTTCTATTGACAAAAGTCTCCATGAAGTAAAACACACGTTGCTGATTATGAGGTTTTACATGTAACATCTAACCTGAAAAAGAATATACAAGGCGCACTGGGAAAAGAAACACTCTGTAGGGGAAAAAAAAAGCAAAAATAAAGCATGGCTCAATGTGAATTTGTGTGGAAATTGAATGCTGGCCACTAACTGCTGCTGCTGCTGCTGCTAAGTCGCTTCAGTTGTGTCCGACTCTGTGCGACCCCATAGACAGCAGCCCAGCAGGCTCCCCTGTCCCTGGGATTCTCCAGGCAAGAACACTGGAGTGGGTTGCCATGTTATCGTTAGTTGAAAGGCTTCACTGAAGATGCAGCAGTCCTCTCCTTCCACGGTGCTCCGTGAACTCCAGCTTGTGTGTACTGGAACTGCGTCCTTGATCTCCATGACTCTTGGGTAATGCGGTCGTACTGTGTGAAGGACTGCCGATAATACATTTTTTTTTTTTTCCGATAATACATTTTAATGAGAAAATTCCTAAACTTTACACATACGTTTGATTCGTGAACCCCATGTCGTTAAGTTTTTCATTTTGTAACTTCTTGAGCACTTACCCTGTTCATTGTGGCTGTTACTGTCTCCTAAGGTACAGTGTTTTAATAACATGGTGCAAGGAAGGGTCTCAGAGAAACCAAAATACCCGTTTTGTTTATCCTGTGATATGAAGGATCATCTTCCAGAATTTTGACTTTGTATATTTTTAAAAATCTTATGTTTAGTAGGTGTATATTACTAAAAGGTTCTTTTCCCAATGTATTTTCATTTGCTTCATAGTCAACAAGATGTCATATCAGTACCAACTGAGACTGCAGAATCAAACACTTCAGACTTGCCTTCATCAGAAGGTGGAGTTAGAGCATTGTGTGAGGTGAATAGTGCTGAGAGTAGTTGCACAGAAGAAAGAGATGTTGACCTAAAAGATAAATCACTGTAAGTATTTTACATGGTAGGATTTTAAAATTTGTTTTTAAAATTTTGATAATTTGTCCTTAAAAAATGATGATAATGTTGTTTTCTTAAGGGATTAAGAGGGTACTAGAGTCTGACACGACTGAGCGACTTCACTTTCACTTTTCACTTTCATGCACTGGAGAAGGAAATGGCAACCCACTCCAGCGTTCTTGCCTGGAGAATCCCGGGCACGGGGGAGCCTGGTCGGCTGCTGCCGTCTATGGGGTCGCACAGAGTCAGACACGACTGAAGCGACTCAGCAGCAACAGCATAGACCATTTAGTATGTAATTGTACTGTGGCCCGAGAGACATCAAAGTTTTTTACTTTTATATTTTGTTACAGAAAGATTATCTTTTATATCTGATGTATAGTAGTGATAGGAGTTATAGCAAAGTGGTAACTTACAATGAAATTCTAAAATAATTTAGATACCTAAATATTTGCTATGAGATTTAACTTTTACTTGGTCTGAGTTATTTTTCATACCTGTTGTCAAAGTAGTAGATTTTGATATTGATACTTTAAAGAGAGTCTGTGTTATGCTTGCTGTGAAAATAGTGGTTAAATTAATACCTTCAGTAAAAACAATAGAAGCACTGCAAGACTCTTCCTTTGAAAAGATATCTAAAAAATTCAGATTTCCTTTTTGTTTCCTTTATAACTCCTCTGATGGGCTTAAAAGCTGTTTAGTTTATGAATTTTTATTTTCAGTAAAGCATGGTCACATTGAGAATCAAATTTATTTGTTTTTTTAAATTGTTTTTATCTGAGTGGCTTGTGGGATCTAAGTTCCCCAGACAGGAATCAAACCTGTGCCCTCCACAGTGAAAGTGTAAAGTCCTAACTACCGGACTGCAGGTAATTCCCAAGACTTATTTTTTTCCAATAAAAACAGAAACTAGTCTTTGGAATAGACAATATATTCCTGGGGTTCAAACATTCAAAAGTACAAGAAGTTATACAGTGAAGTATCTCTTCTACCATGGCCCCATTTACCCTAACAAGTAAATAGTGTTACTTATTTCTGGCATTCTTTGAGAGATTAAAAAATGAAAACAGAACAAAAAAAAAAAGACTGACATTAAAGCTAATACAAATACACAAAGTACATTTTTTTTTAACTTTTTCAAAAACTTAGTGGTAGTGTAGTATACTTGCTGTTTTATAAGTTTTTTGTCTTATATCCTCATATCTTTACATAAAGACCTTCTTTATTCTTTTTGTAGTTGCATACTGTTCTGTTGTATCGATGAATTGCAGTTTATATTATTGGTGCCCTGCTGATGACTCTATATGTTGTTTTTACAGGCAGTGCTTAGAAACTTATACCTCTGCCCTTTCACCTTTGTGCAGTGTATTTGTAGGTTAAGTTTCAAACATGAAATTGCTAGCCCAAAGGATATATTTGTATGTGAGTGTGTGTACATTTATATATATTTGTGATTTTAATAGATACTTCCAAAATGCTCTTCCTAGGAGTTATTCTAGTTTATATTTCCACTAACAACATAAGAAATGTCTCCTTTACCAACAGTGTTACAAACTTGGATTTTTGCCAGTCTTGATAGATTGTAAAATAACATAGTATCTCCGTATGATATGTCTACCTCCTCCTCCTTTTTGACCAGGCGTGTGTAATTCTATTATTTTTTTCCCCTTCAGTTGCTTATTTAAAATTTTTCTGTACCTAACAAAATGACAAAAGAATGGAATAATGAACATTTGTATATGATTCCCCTTAGAGTCTCTGATTCTTAATATCTTTTCACATTTGTGCTTACTTGCTCTACTTTTAAGTGGTATTCAATACGTTGCTCCTTGGAAGTGAAATTGAGCATCTCTTCACATTTCAAAACTATCTTTATTTTTATTTTTTTTTTTGGTGAGTTCATACCCTTTGTCCAGTTTTCTGATGAGTTATTTTTGGTGTTGTTTTGTAGGAGGCCTTTACATTTTAGAGAGATTATTCTTGTAATATGAGTTGTAAAACCATGCCTTGGTTTGTAGTTTGACTTACAACATATCTTTTGGCCATGTAAAAGCTTTTTATTTTTATATTGTCAGATTTTTCTCTCTCTTTCTCCTTTTCATTTTTTCCTTTTATGGCTCCTGATTTTTTAATCAAGTTTTAGAAAGGCTTATCCTATTTCAAATTTATAAAAGAATTGATTCATGTTTTCTCTGTGGTTTCACTTAAATCTTTGATTCATTTGGAATATATTGCAAGTACAGTGCAAGGGATGAAACATTTTATTTTGTTCCCNAATTGCTAGCCCAAAGGATATATTTGTATGTGAGTGTGTGTACATTTATATATATTTGTGATTTTAATAGATACTTCCAAAATGCTCTTCCTAGGAGTTATTCTAGTTTATATTTCCACTAACAACATAAGAAATGTCTCCTTTACCAACAGTGTTACAAACTTGGATTTTTGCCAGTCTTGATAGATTGTAAAATAACATAGTATCTCCGTATGATATGTCTACCTCCTCCTCCTTTTTGACCAGGCGTGTGTAATTCTATTATTTTTTTCCCCTTCAGTTGCTTATTTAAAATTTTTCTGTACCTAACAAAATGACAAAAGAATGGAATAATGAACATTTGTATATGATTCCCCTTAGAGTCTCTGATTCTTAATATCTTTTCACATTTGTGCTTACTTGCTCTACTTTTAAGTGGTATTCAATACGTTGCTCCTTGGAAGTGAAATTGAGCATCTCTTCACATTTCAAAACTATCTTTATTTTTTATTTTTTTTTTGGTGAGTTCATACCCTTTGTCCAGTTTTCTGATGAGTTATTTTTGGTGTTGTTTTGTAGGAGGCCTTTACATTTTAGAGAGATTATTCTTGTAATATGAGTTGTAAAACCATGCCTTGGTTTGTAGTTTGACTTACAACATATCTTTTGGCCATGTAAAAGCTTTTTATTTTTATATTGTCAGATTTTTCTCTCTCTTTCTCCTTTTCATTTTTTCCTTTTATGGCTCCTGATTTTTTAATCAAGTTTTAGAAAGGCTTATCCTATTTCAAATTTATAAAAGAATTGATTCATGTTTTCTCTGTGGTTTCACTTAAATCTTTGATTCATTTGGAATATATTGCAAGTACAGTGCAAGGGATGAAACGTTTTATTTTGTTCCCTAGTATTACTAGTTTTCCT
This sequence comes from Raphicerus campestris, assembly GCA_006410735.1. NCBI lineage: Eukaryota > Metazoa > Chordata > Mammalia > Artiodactyla > Bovidae > Raphicerus > Raphicerus campestris. Next base: position 93,538 of record SJYW01018939.1, on the reverse strand, counting down.
GTCACCATTTAATTGAATATTTATTAAAAAGATATGTTACTTTTGTGTTCGTTTCATTCTATTTTGAAATGCTAACTTTATTGTATGCTAAAATCTTATGTATTTTCAAGTTATCTTTTTTTGTTTCAGTTATCTGTTATTCATGTATTAGTACCACAATATTTTAATTATCGATGCTGAGTATTATAAATATCTGATAAAACAAATTAGTAATCCTTCAGTGCTCTTCTTGTTCAGTTTTCTTTGCTACTTTTATTGTAATAAGCTTAAAAGAGTTCTTTTCTAGCTCTAAATGAATTTTTAAAGAATTTTCCAGAATTTCTTTAATATGTCTGCATGTTGGTAAAATTTGAAGGATGTTAATTTTCTAGGGAAACGGATCAAACAGAAACTATTAAACCAATGACAAGAGGACGACTCCAGAGACCTAAACCCAATTTATCAAGGGCAGTTGGGAAGAAATCAGTTCTTTCACGAGGTAAAACAGATGCAGAGGACAAGAGTTTACATAAAGAAACTCCTGTGGAAGAGGTATGGAGTGAGAGGCATAATGGGAGTTACAATTATAAAGTTTATTTCCTAAGTAGCTGGGAATAAAAATGTTTAACTTGTAATTACAAAGTAAATGATAATAAAGCCAAGATATAAGAAATTCACACATTAATAAATTGTTTTATTAGCCTCATACATTTTCTTTAGAATGTTGCATATATCATTTTGAACATCCTTAGTAGTAATAAAGCTATCTTTTGTTTACTTACATAAGATTTTTATTAAAAGTATTTTTTAAACCAGCTATAGTGAAGTTATACCCACAACTCTCTTTTCTAAACACAGATATATTCTTCTGTCTTTCCTTTATAGATTTTTTCTTTTTATGAAAATAAACATTTCTGTATTTTTTAGTTATAACATATATTACATTTAAAACTTTTTTCTCTGAAACTATTAATTTATACTCTCTTGGGGTTAGTTGTTTTCTTTAGTTGATCTTTTTAATAGCTGCATCAGATGAACATTATTATTACTTTACCTGCCATTTCTCTGATATTTAGGTGGTTTCCATTTTTTTTTTAACTGTATAAGTAAAAGCAGTTTTATAAATAGCAAAAGAATAAATTTCTAGAGGTGGTAGGGATTACTGGGCCATAGTATTTAAAATGTATTTTTGGCTCTTGTTATGTATTAACAAACTGACAGTCAAAAAAATAATAATAATCTTAGGAACTTGCTGGCAGTCCAGTGGTTA
>SJYW01018939.1:49213-83473 GCA_006410735.1 Raphicerus campestris | reverse complement strand
TTATTATATTCTCATAAGATGTTTTTAAGTTCTAGAAAATTAGGAAAATACAGACTTATGTAAAAATTAAAATAGAAATTAATTGTTTAATCCACATACAACCAACTGTTTTAGGATATATCCTTCCAACTTTTTTTTCACAAAGTTGAGTAGTAGTGTTAATTCAGTTTTGTATACTTTGGTATTTTAACGTTTCATAAATATTTTTTCACATCATTAAATGTCTTTTGAAAACGTGATTTTTAGTGACTTCATAATATTCTATCAGTGAGTGTAACTAAATTTATTTAACCGTTTATTCATTATTGGATATTTGTCAGTTTATAGTATTTGTTGTTTTGCACAATGTTCCAGTGACAAATCCTTGTACTTAAGTTTTTGTTTAAATAATTTCTAAGAGTAGCATCTAAGAAATGATATTACTGGGTCAAAGAATATGAACATTATTAAAGCTCTTGATGTTGGTAAGGATATATCAATTTGTGCTTCTGTTAGTAATGTATGAGATTATATGTTTAAAATGTTCTCATCTGTGTTTCTGATTTTAACAACTCTCTTCTAATAATTAGAAGTACAAAAGAGAAATTTTATTAGTTTTTATGTTAAGTAGATTAAATATAAAAATTAAATTTTAGAGTCCCATGGAAAAGGATGGTATTTCTGGAATGGAGAATACAGAGAAAAGGAACCGAGAACCCGAGACTGTATCTAAGTAAGTATTTAGGAAATAGAATAAAAATAATAACTCTTAGGAATGATTGTAATGGCTTGTTTTTTACTTCCTAATGTCTGAATTTTATTTTCAGCTAGTGTAATTAAGTCCATTTTTAATTATAAGGATTGTTGAAACATTTAATAATGCTATTTATGCTTGGTATTACAGGCATAATAAATATGCCTAAATAAATTATGGTGTGAGTCCACTAGTTAACCAGATCTTGTTAGATAAATTAATGGTTAAGATGTGTGATGATGGATGATTTTATTTATAGCAAGGGGTTTCAAAAGGGCGCATTTAGGGGAGTTCCCTGGTAGCCCAGTGGTCGGGCTCTGTGCTTCCACTGGAGGGTCACACATTCATTGCCTGGTTGGGGATCCAGGATCCTACATGCTGCTCGGTGTGGCCCAAAACAAAAAAACAGCAGAATATTTAACGTGGAGCGAGAACTAGGATAGGTCTTGGTCCAATATAAATCTGAGCCTGTGGATTCAGGACTGTGTATTTATGCCATAATCTGTGTCTAATGCCCTGAAGGTGTATGTTGCACAGTGGTGTCCTGAGTGGGTAATAATATTCCATACTTGTCAGGTATAGATTTTTTCCAATTTTGTGGTGAAAATTTGCTTTAAAAATGCATTTTTATCGTTATGCTTCTAGGACTGTGTCTGTTCTAGAGAGTTAAGATATTAGAAATATGTGTGTCTTTGCAGGTGTTCTTGACACTTGTGAATTATTTTGTGTTTCCAAATGGTTTACTTATTTATACCTGGGAGAAGGGAGTACTGAAAATAAGTCTCTCCGTGATATACAAGTAAGTATGTGACTTCAGAATAACCATTGATTTTATTCCTTTGTAATTACTCTAGTTTGAGTGAAAAAACTTGTCTGCAGGAAGATGATCAACCAAAGGCTTTCAGACCTGCTCGACTAATGCGGGGCTTATTACAAAGGCCAAAACCAAATGTAGGTAAAGCTGCTGAAAGAAAAGGAGCTCTTGCATCACAGGAAAAACCTGGTGCCAGTATAGAAAAGAATGAAAATGAATCCTGTATCAACAGAAATGTAAGTACTCTGATGCCCTCCAGTTTTTTTGTTAAACAAAACATAAGCCTCCTTTCATCTCTTATTTTAAAACATCAAAATTATACAATTATCTACACTGCTCTTTAAATTTAATGCCCGTATGTCATAGCCAGAAGCTTTGCTGATGTGAAGTCACTTAGCTCTCAGCTCTGGATGTTAAGCATTTATACGATGAACCATCTGCTTTTACCTTATGCATGTTTGGACTTGCCTTTTTCCCTCATCACTCACCAGGTGTGATTACACTTCCCTTTTGAAGGGAATTACAGGATTATACTTCTCTTTCAAAAATATAGGTAGGTATCTGAATTTTAACACTGACTTAAACAAAATAGAATGTTAAAAGCTCCCTATATAATATTCCAACAACAAAGATTATAAATTTTAGATATTTACATAATAATTGATCTTTGTGATAAGAATAAAAATTGGTATGGTTTGAGATTGGAATTTCTTTTGTAGTAATTCCCAAGGTCTATAATGTGATTATAATAATCCAAAAGATTTAGAAAGACAGAACCCAAGGAATAATTTTAACAAATTACTTGCTTTCTGACTGGGAAGAAAAGAATAGGGGCTTTGAGATGAGATAAAAGGTGTGGCTTATGAAATTTTCTATATCTTAAGAAAAAAACATTTAAAAGTGCCCCTTAGGAAATTCCCTGGTGATCCAGTGGTTAGGATTCTGTGCTTCTGCTGCTGGGGACCTGGGTAAGATCTGCTAGCTGTACAGCCCAGCCCGAAAAGAAAAGTGCCCCTTGAATATAATTTTACAGTTTTGAAATGTTTACCATTTTCCTTGTACTCAAATTGTGCATAATTTTCAANGGGATCTTCCTGACCCAGGAATTGAATCTGCATCTCCCACACTGGCAGGCAGATTCTTTACCACTGAGCCACCTGGGAAGGCTGAACAATTGTATTATTGCATACCTCTGATACAAATATTAATTACAGCCTGACACTGTTGAAAAAAATTTAGGGACTGCAAAAAAGAGAAATATCCCTACAGGCAAATGCCCCAGAAAAGGGCGATAATGTAGGTGAAATGGAGACAGGTATGAAAAACTGGAAGAAAGATTTCCCCAAGGGAGAAGATAATGGAGTTGATCGATGCTACTGAGGAAGTAGATTTAGAAGAGACTGAAAGAAGAGAAATATCTACACCAAAAAAGGCCTAGGAGATCAAAATAGTAACCAGTCACTAGGTGGTTTTTCATTCAGTTACATATTTTTATTGGTTTTACCAGCTATTATTAGGATAAAGCACAAAACAGAGTGTGCTGCTGCTTTTTTGGAAAATAAGGTACTTGTAGTAGATAGTGATTGTTAACGTGCCCAGTAGCATTCAGAGACTGCGAGATGTTGTTTATTTTCTCTTTTGTTTCATTCTCAGTTTATATTATGAAATCACAAGCTTTTAGAGAAATGACTATACAGGAAATCTCAATTTGACTTGTTTTTAAAAAGTGAGGAGGGATAGNCGAGATGTTGTTTATTTTCTCTTTTGTTTCATTCTCAGTTTATATTATGAAATCACAAGCTTTTAGAGAAATGACTATACAGGAAATCTCAATTTGACTTGTTTTTAAAAAGTGAGGAGGGATAGACTTAGTTTTTAGTCATAAGACTGTATCTTATTCAAATTATACCTCCATCCAGCTACTTGAGATCTTCGTTAGTTCTGGTCATATAAGTGAGTTCTTTAACGCTTATCCAGGCATGTGTCTGGATAAAGGATAGTAAGGGTGGAAAGGTAGGGATAGCAGATACAAATTGGTTTAACTCCAAGTAGAGAATGGAAGAGTCTTTCTCAGTAGGTATTTGGCAACACTGATGTGGATGACAGTTAGCGAGAGACTATTCAGGCCCAATTTGCCATTATTCTGATTGACCTAGGGCTTCTGTGGTGACTCAGACAGTAAAGAATCTGCCTGCGAAGCACCTGGGTTCAATCCCTCGGTCAGAAAGATCCCCTGGAGAAGGGAATGGCTGCCCACTCCAGTCTTGTCTGGAGAATTCCATGGACAGAGGAGTTTGGCGGGTGGTAGTCCATGGGGTTGTAAAGAGTTGTACATGACTGAGTGATTAACACACTTTCACTCATTGACCTTATTGATAGATTTAATTATTTTTAAAATTTACTGTAATTTCGAAGGATGGAATTTTTTTTCTCTCCTTTAATTTTAAAATTTGGCCCAAAGAGTCCTGGTGCTTCATTAATTTTTTTTGTTAATTTGAGAGCTCTTGATTTTTCAGTAGTTATTTCTTAATGATCATATCTTCAATTGATAGGTTTAAAATTTGATTGTGTGTGTTTTCTTTCTTTCTTTTTTTTTTTTTTAGTATTCAGGAGGATAATAGAGCAAATAAAGATGTTCGAACTCCAAAGATTCGATTTCAGAAACCAAAGCCAAATATAGGAAGGAGAACTGGAAGAAGAGGAATTTCCTCAAAGGATGAGGTACCAAAGGAGGTAATTGACTCTGAGGAGATGACAGCAGCTTTGAGAGGAACTGCAGCACTGGAAACCTCACTAAGGGAGAAGGAACCTGTGGAGACTAATACTACTAAGGAAATGGAGTCAGATTTAAAAGAAATTGGAAGAAAAGACATCTCTTCCAGGGATATAACGTCAGAAATGAGTGATGTCGCTGTGGAAATGGATACAGATTTGAAAGAAACTGAAAAAAATGACATTTCTCCCAGGGAAAAAATGCCAGAAATAAGTGATGTCACTGTGGAAATGAAGACTGATTTGAAAGAAACTGAAAAAAGAGACATCTCTCCCATGGAGAAGATACCAAATTTGATTGCTGTCATTGCTGAAATGGAGACAGATTTGAAAGAAACTGGAAAAAATGACATCTCTCCCAGGGAGAAAATGCTAGGAATGAGTGATGTCACTGCAGAAATGGAGACAGATTTGAAAGAAACTGAAAAATATGACATCTCTCCCAGGGAGAAAATGCCAGAAATGAGTCATATCATTGCAGAAATGGGGACAGATCTGAAAGAAACTGGAAAAAATGACATCTCTCCCAGGGAGAAAATGCCAGAAATGAGTGATGTCACTGTGGAAATGAAGACTGATTTGAAAGAAGTTAGAAAAAATGACATCTCTCCCAGGGAGAAAATGCCAGAAATGAATGATGTCATTGCAGAAATGGAGGCAGAATTGAAAGAAATCAGAAAAAATGACATCTCTCCCAGGGAGACAGTACCAGACATGATTAATGTCACTGCAGAAATGGGGACAGATTTGAAAGAAACTGGAAAAAATGACATTTCTCCCAAGGAGAAAATACCGGAAATGATTGATATCTCTGTGGAAGTAGAGACAAATTCGAAAGAAACTGGAAAAAATGACATCTCTCCTAGGGAGAAAATGCCAGAAATGAGTGATGTCACTGCAGAAATGGAGACAGATTTGAAAGAAACTGGAAAAAATGACATCTCTCCCAGGGAGAAAATGCCAGAAATGAGTGATGTCACTGCAGAAATGGAGACAGATTTGAAAGAAACCAGAAGAGAGATTTTCCCAAGGGAGGAGAGAACAGTGGTGACTGATGCCACTGAGGAAAGAAAGACAGATTTGGAAGAGACTGAAAGAAGAGAAATGTCCCTACAGGAAAATGCCCCAGAGGAAGTTGATACTATTTGTGAGGTAGAAACAGATTTGAAAAAAACTGAAAGAGAAATTTCCCTAAATGAGGAGATACCAGAGATGCCTGATGCTGCTGAGGAAGTAGAGACAGGTCTAGAAGAAACTGATAGAAGAGAAATATCTACACAAAAAAATGCCTCAGAGGTCAAAACAGTAGGTGACGAAATGGATATAGATTTGCAAGAAATTGGAATAGAAATTTCCCCAAGGGAAAAGGTATTAGTGGGGATCAGTGCCACAGGGGAAAGAGAGACTGATTTGGAAGAAACTGGGCAGAGAGACATTTTCCTGATGGAGAAAGCATCAGCAAAGGTGGCCGCCGTTGAGGAAATAGAGGCAGATTTGAAAGACACTGGAAAAGAAATTTCCTTGACGAAAAGCAGATCAGAAGAGATCGAGAAAAGCATGGCAGATTTGAAAAACATAGAAAGAATAGACATTTCTCTAAGGGAAAAAGAACCAGAGGAGACTGGGTCCTCAAGTCGAGCTGAGGCAGATCCCTTGGAGACCAGCAGTGGTGACGCCACCACTGTGCCTTCACTGACTAATAGAGTATGTATTTTTCTGTCCTTTAAAAATATCTTTTGAATAGTTATTTTGGAGAAAAGTTATCAAAGTAATTCCAGGATTATTGCCCTTAAATCCAATAACATAGAAAATCAATAAAATTTTTTAATTGTGGGAAAGTTACTGTTCTTGTCAATTAAAAGTTACTCTTAGATAAAAGGAGTATAAGAAATTGGACTGAATTTGTGCTAACGCTGGTATGAACATGCAATGGAATTGTCTTTTGACCATACCTATATCAGTTTTTCTCTTTATTTCCTGCCCCACCTCATTTCACATTACTTTTAAAATTTCCTTTTATTAAAAGTTTCCAGTTCATTGAAGTTGAAGATATTCTAGTTTTCTAACATTTCTTTGGATAGGTAATGGCATTTGTAGTTTGGAAAAAAACATTTTTTAAAAAAATTTTGGAAAATTAAACTTTATTTCCAGTAGGAAGAAACTTCAAAAACACGCGAATAATTTTCCAACCCTTGTGTGTATGCCTGCTAAGTCACTTCAGTCACGTCCAACACTTTCTGACCCTATGGACTGTAGCTCCTCTGTTCATGGGATTCTCCAGGCAAGAATCCTGGAGTGGATTCCTGCTTCCTCCTCCAGGGTTCCAACCCTTAATCAGGGTTGAATTCTTTGACCTCTCTTTCAGTGTTAACCCCCTTTCCATTATACCCAAGTGTTTTCATGTGATTTGTTAAAAGATTAAATTTTTTTTTTTTAATTTTATTTTTACTTTATTCTACTTTACAGTACTGTATTGGTTTTGCCATACATTGACATGAATCAGCCATGGGTGTACACGAGCTCCCAATCCTGAAACCTGGAAAAAACATAATGTGCAATATTTAGAAAGACTTTCCTAAACTCTGTGTTTCAACATTTGTAAATTAAATTTGATTTTATTTAAAAAATGAAAAACCTCCAAACTTCTATATTTTTAAAGACAATAGAATATATAGGCTTTTGTTTGAAATGTATGACATGGCCAAGAAGTTGATTTCGGTTTTACCATAAGCTCTTTTCACATAGAAAAATCTGAACGAACTTTTTGGCCAACCCAGTCTATGTGCTGATTTATTTCCAGGACTTGGGCAGGGAAGTGCTATCTGCTGTGGTTCATACATCTGTAGAAGAAAAAAATTCTGAAAAGGAAGTGTCAAGTCAGTTGAGTCATTTGAACATTTCTTCTCAGTCTTCTGAACTTGGTAAAATAGACGACCAGAGGATGCGACCTCCAAGTGTTCCAGAGCAGTTTTCAGATATTAATATAAGGTACAAGTATATAGGTCTGTGTGCTTTTGAAAAGAAAGATACAAAGTTATATTTGTAGATTATGTTAAACTAAGGTTTCAAGACATACCATCTGTAGCACAGTGTTGAAAATTTAAAGCTGGTTTGGGGGAAAACTGGGAGAGGTTTGAGGTCATTTTGACAGTAGATTGTGAGAATCACCAACATACAAAATTGTGTGTAACACATACTTTTAAGTCAACAAACTTGTATTTTCTTTGTGCAAAGATGATATAATTTCTGGGCTTATTCCTGGATTGTACCACTCATGTTTTTCAGGATCTACCAAATAGTCCGATTTGTTTTCCTGTTAAAACTTAGAATTAAATATTTACTGCCAGTCTCTAAGGTTGTCCTAAGACCCCATTCCCACTGCCCCTTTATTTCATCCTAAAGCTTGATAATCCTTGTTCCAAAAGCAAATCTCTTCCTCAAGAACAGACACCATGTGAAGTTAAGCTGACACCCTTTGTGAGAAGTAGATTCAGAAGACCTAAACCAAACTTCGCAAGAGCGGCTTCAGAAAGAGAGACCACGAAAGCAGGAGAGCATGCGCCTGGGGAGGAGGGGGGAGCTGATGAGACAGAGGTGGCTGTGATGCAGCAGAGCTGTGAGCAGATGAGTGCTCTCCCTTCTCAACACGTGAGTGTTATTTAAAATGGAGGGTTTCTGTTTTAGTTATTACAGTTACTAAAGTAAAACATTTGAAGTGAAAGTTTGCAAATATTTTCTCGTGTTATTTTAAAAAATGTATTTGTTTGACTGCACTGGGTCTTAGTTGCAGCACGTGGGAGTTTTGTGGGCTTCTCTCTAGTTACAGTGCAGAGGCATACAAGGTTTTAGCTCCCTGATCAGGAATCGAGTCTTGAGGTCCCTGCACTAGATGGTGGATTTGTAACAACTGGACCACCAGGGAAGTCCTTCTCATGTAATTTTTACTGTGTTTGATATTATTGTTGTTGTCCTTAATGTACCTCATTATTCCACATGGTTTTTGCAAGAATCTCAAATCTGTGATGATGGACAAATAACAGGGGAAGGATTTTAAGAGGCCCCAGCTGTAGTTCAAGTTATTGAGCTACATTATGTGACCTAAAGTTCATTATATGACCATAAGCCATATAATGCGGCCACTTTCTTCACAGGGAAATTGAGAATGACAATCCTTCTTTATTTCACTCTGTTGTGAAAGTGAAATAAAAAGTTAAAAGCTTGATATGAGTTAAAGGAGATGATTTTTATTTACTTGATTAACGTAGTCTATAAGAGATCAGTATGATACACACTAATAAGTTGAGTGCTGTAAATGTACAAAGTACTTTTTTGAATTAAAGTTCTTTTACAGCTTAACTTAATTCTTACTATACTTGAACATTTGTGCTTTTTCCTCCTAATCTTATATTTAAAAAAGATAAATCATGGAAATACCCTGGCAGTCCAGTGGTTAGGATTCTGTGCTCTCACAGCTGAGGGTCTAGGTTCAGTCTCTGAGGAACTAAAATTCCATAAGGTACATGGCATGACCCCCTCCTCAATCCTCTAAATCACTTTTTGTTGGTTATTTTACCTAATTATAAAAATTTCAAATTAAAAAAAATCATCTCAAAAGTTAGTCCTTTATAATGTTCCATCTCTTCCTCCCAAGTTAATCCCAAATAGCAATTTTAAATATATCTACCTAAACTTTTCTATATACTTATTTTTATAAATAATAGAATATGTTGGTATTTTCATTGTTTTCCAAAAATAGCATCATATCTTATAATTTTTTTCATGTACAATATTGTGAACATCTTTTTGGATTAGTATATACAAGTTAAACTTCTTTTAAGTGACTGTACTATTACATTGTAATGAAATTATAATTTATTCAGTTGCCCACTGATTTGTCTTATTTCCAGTTTTTTTTTTCTTTTCTTTTTTGGGGAGCTATTATATTGCTACAATAAATATCCTTGTTATAATTTATTAGATCCTTATTTGAGTGTTTTTATAAGATACATTTCTAGAATTAGAATTGCTGGGAATTATTGATTGATACTGCCCTATTGTCTACAAAGACTGTATCAATTTGTTCTTCTAATCGTTAATTAAAGTTATTTCCCTATACTTTTACCAACCCTCAATGAAATTTTTTTTATCTACCTTCTAGGATGTGGCTTCTCTAATGACATCAAGAGAAAAAGACAAATTAGATCACGATCCAGAGGAGACTGTGATATTACCATGTGTGCAGACTGAAAAGGACCTTTCACCTTTGAGTTCTTGTGAATCTAAAGAGGAGTCTCAGTCTACACAAGCCCAGGAAAAGATATTACTTGTCTCTATGGGGTAAAAAGTGATAGTTTTAAAAAATCTAAAATAGAATCATTTCAAGTATTCATTTTTTTAAAGATGTGTTAGTGTAGTTTAAAAGTGAGTATCAAGAGTAGTTGGTTTATTTTTTATTCATGTGGCAGACTGCCTAAAATAGAAAATCAGTTTTACTTCAACACGTTTTAACACTTGCCTGCTTGTATTCACTGTTAGCTGCTTAGAATCTTATGCAAAGCAGTGAATTTAAAAAATATGTGTGTATAAGGTATGTATTCATTACCTCTAAAAATTTTAGTAAGGTACCTATGGGCTTCACCAGTGGCTCAGTGGTAAAAAATCTGCCTGCCAGTATAGGGATGTGGGTTTGGTCCCTCGGTTGGGAAGATCCCCTGGAGAAGGAAATGGGCAGCCCACTCCAGTATTCTTGCCTGGATAATTCCATGGACAGAGGAATCTGGCAGGCTACAGCCCATCACGTCAGGGAAGAGACATGACTTGGTGACTAACAACAAAGATACATATAAAATTTACTATCTAACCGTTTTTAAGTGTATTGTCCAGGGGTATTAAGTATATCATCAATGTTTTGTACACCATCACCACCATTTATCTCCAGAACATTTTTCTTCCCAAACTGAAACTCTATTCCCAGTAAAGAGGAGCTTCCCATTGCCCCTTTCTCCAGTCCCTGGCAGCCACCATCGTACTTTCTATTACTATGAATTTGGATATTGTAGGTAACCTCACTACCTTTTAAGAATTGAAATAACATTTTTTTAAATAAAATGAGATATAATCAGAAAATAATTAATTTTCCTTTACTATACAAAATGTTTTTATACTTTTATTAGGTACAAATTTTATATTTTTACAGTAATTTTCATTTTTTACAGTCAAGCTTTCTCTCTTTTCTCCTGTCCCCTTTTCTAGGACTCATAATATAAACACTTTTGAACAAGGAATAAAGGAAAGTGTTATCCAATCTGCTCCACTAGTAAGGGGTCGACTTCAGAGACCCAGACCAAACTTAAGAAAGGTGGGCCAGAGGCAAGTAATAGAAAAAAGTGAAACCAAAGAAACAACTAAGGAAGAAAAGACGCTACAAAAAGACGAAACTGGAGAGAAATTCCTGACTGTGGTGAGTTACTGCTGTGTAATTAAGCCCTTTAATGCATATTAGAATATCAAATGGTAGCTCAGACTTGGCTTAGAATGTAAGCACCTGATATTTACTCTAGTTAATTAATACATAACATGTTTACTTTTGTTTCAGATTTACTATTGTGGATTTTTTTTTTAATGAAAATAGATTCTCCCTCCCCTCCACTAACAAACCTATCAATTACAAAAATGTTCAATCAATACAAAATAATACAATAATTACCCCAAAGTTTCACCACTCTGAGGCAACCACTGAAAACCTTTTGATATATCTTACCAAATATATCTCCATGCATGCATGTGTGGATACTTACATAAATTTATATAAAATCATTGTATGTATATTATTTTGTGACACTATTTTTCATTTGTTATACCAAGTGGTTTTCCATGTCATGGAATAAGAAGTTACATAATTTTTAACTGCTGGGTAAATTCTATTTCGATTGACAATTTAATCAATCTCTTATTAATGGAGCTTTTGATATTAGAAAGAAATCTTAAGCAGTTTAATGCCCCATTTCAACAGATCTTGTTTTTCTGTTCTTTTTTTTCTCTGCTCAGGGAAAATCTACATTTAAAATAAAGTGATTGTAATCCTTATTTGCTCCCTCCCCCAATTAAAACCAAACATATTGAACTCTTTGGGAAGGAGATTCACAATAATTGGTTATTGTAGTTTTTAAAGCATTACACGAATGTATTACTGCAGTAATTGAAAATTTCTCTGTGAATTGGCAGTTTTGTTTCGGGCAGCAAAAACATGAACATTGCATACACAAGTTTGACATTTCATTTTAAAAACGTAAATACCTTTCTTAATGATGGAAATATTTTAGGAAGTATGTTCTGTTGCTAAAAAAATAACCCCAGAACAACTAATATAGTTTTGTCATTTCAGCCAAATTCTCAAATTGCAACCGAAATTGAAGTTTTATCCTCTGAAGTGTCAGAAGGCAGAATGTCTGAAAACCAGAGCCACATTCTTTTAGAAAACGTTCATATTAACAAAGTAGATGTTTTAGATGAAAAGATGAGGTGAGTTTGCTTTTAATCAGAAAATTGTAAAACCTTTCAAAGATAAAGGTTGGATATTTGAATAATTGGTTTTATGTAATTTCACATTTCATAAGTTTTATGAAAGAAAAATAATTATGAAATTAGAATATTTTAAATCTGCTTCTTGGGACTTGCCTGGTGGTCCAGGGATATAGGTTCGATCCCTGGTTCTGGGTTCACATGCTGCAGAGCAACTAAGCCTGTGCACCACAGATACCAAGCCTGCGCACTGAAGCCCACATGCCCTGGGGCCGGTGAGAAGCCTGTGCACCACAAATACCAAGCCTGCACTCTAAAGCCCACATGCCCTGGGGCTGGTGAGAAGCCTGTGCAGCGCAGCTGGAGAGAGCCAAGCCTGCGCTCTGAAGCCCACATTCCCTGGGGCTTGTGCTCCCAGCAAGAGAGCCTCTGCCGCCAGAAGCCTGTGCAGCGCAACTAGAGAGTGGCCCCTGCTCACTGCAACTAGAGAAAGCCCATGCGCAGCAGTGAAGACCCAGCACAGCCAAAAACAAATAAAAATTTAGAAAATCTGCTTCTTCAAATACCGTAAGAATTTGACTGGTGTTCTCGTAGTTTATAACTTAGCTGAGAAGTATGGCAAACATCCTCATTTTTAAAATAAACTTTTATGGGAGAGGTTCTTAAGTTCTTTGCATCTTTAGAAATTTACAACCTACTGATAAAATTCATAAATAGGAATACTGTAAAATGCTTCCTGTGTGCTGTAAAATACTTCCTATGTGCTGTCCTTAGAGTTTATTCGTTTTCCTCCAGAATGTCTTTAGCACGTGCACACTGTCTTTTGAACATTCTAGCTTTAATTATATGGAATAAACTTGATTTTTGGGAAATGAAAAAGAAATGGTGTTGTATCATTTTTTCACTCTCTGTGAAGCTGTAAGAGTAGGATTTGGTCATGATGTCATCTGTTTGAACAAGTTATGCTGTTGATTTAGGTTAACTTTATATAGTTTACTTTCATTAAGGCAGACTTCTTACATGAAGCATTTACTGTTTTAGTATGAATTTCTGTCATTTCTTTTGTTTCCCTTTATGTGTGTGTGTGTATCTTGAAAAGCCTTTTTATATTTGTTTTTCTTTTAAGACTAAGTCTTTAATCTTAATTAGCAAGTGATAAGAGAATGCTTCATTGCAAGAGTCCCCTTGGAGAAAAGCCCTAAATGAAGTGCAGGAGCAAGTCAAGGAATTTGTGGGGAAAGAGGGAACAGCAGTTGAGAAGTACCTCAGGCAAAATCATGTCTGACAAACTTGAGGGCCAGCAAAGGNTTGGAGAAAAGCCCTAAATGAAGTGCAGGAGCAAGTCAAGGAATTTGTGGGGAAAGAGGGAACAGCAGTTGAGAAGTACCTCAGGCAAAATCATGTCTGACAAACTTGAGGGCCAGTGTGAAACGGGAAGAGAAAGGGGGAGCAATGATACGAAAGGTAAAGACTGAGTGGGAGAAGCACAGGCTATGTGGGGCCACTGTCAGGATTTCGATTTTTACTCTAAATGAGCCTTAAAAGACTAGCGACCTTTGAGTTCAGCCTTTCCTAATACCTCATTTATGATTGACTGTAATTTATAATAGATCCAGAAGACTTAAATGGCTTGCTCAGAGTAACATTGGCAAGTTAGTTTCCATGGTTTTAAAATTTATGACTTTTAGACTAGCAGATTCTTTTTTACACTCAACCTTCATATTTTTTAATGAGAGATCCGACTTTCAAATTTCTGTATGGAAGCCCCTTACTCACCTGCCCCTTTTAGTTTANATTTATGATTGACTGTAATTTATAATAGATCCAGAAGACTTAAATGGCTTGCTCAGAGTAACATTGGCAAGTTAGTTTCCACGGTTTTAAAATTTATGACTTTTAGACTAGCAGATTCTTTTTTACACTCAACCTTCATATTTTTTAATGAGAGAGATCCGACTTTCAAATTTCTGTATGGAAGCTCCTTACTCACCTGCCCCTTNCACATGCTGCAGAGCAACTAAGCCTGTGCACCACAGATACCAAGCCTGCGCACTGAAGCCCACATGCCCTGGGGCCGGTGAGAAGCCTGTGCACCACAAATACCAAGCCTGCACTCTAAAGCCCACATGCCCTGGGGCCGGTGAGAAGCCTGTGCAGCGCAGCTGGAGAGAGCCAAGCCTGCGCTCTGAAGCCCACATTCCCTGGGGCCTGTGCTCCCCAGCAAGAGAGCCTCTGCCGCCAGAAGCCTGTGCAGCGCAACTAGAGAGTGGCCCCTGCTCACTGCAACTAGAGAAAGCCCATGCGCAGCAGTGAAGACCCAGCACAGCCAAAAACAAATAAAAATTTAGAAAATCTGCTTCTTCAAATACCGTAAGAATTGTGTGACTGGTGTTCTCTTAGTTTATAACTTAGCTGAGAAGTATGGCAAACATCCTCATTTTTAAAATAAACTTTTATGGGAGAGGTTCTTAAGTTCTTTGCATCTTTAGAAATTTACAACCTACTGATAAAATTCATAAATAGGAATACTGTAAAATACTTCCTGTGTGCTGTAAAATACTTCCTATGTGCTGTCCTTAGAGTTTATTCGTTTTCCTCCAGAATGTCTTTAGCACGTGCACACTGTCTTTTGAACATTCTAGCTTTAATTATATGGAATAAACTTGATTTTTGGGAAATGAAAAAGAAATGGTGTTGTATCATTTTTTCACTCTCTGTGAAGCTGTAAGAGTAGGATTTGGTCATGATGTCATCTGTTTGAACAAGTTATGCTGTTGATTTAGGTTAACTTTATATAGTTTACTTTCATTAAGGCAGACTTCTTACATGAAGCATTTACTGTTTTAGTATGAATTTCTGTCATTTCTTTTGTTTCCCTTTATGTGTGTGTGTGTATCTTGAAAAGCCTTTTTATATTTGTTTTTCTTTTAAGACTAAGTCTTTAATCTTAATTAGCAAGTGATAAGAGAATGCTTCATTGCAAGAGTCCCCTTGGAGAAAAGCCCTAAATGAAGTGCAGGAGCAAGTCAAGGAATTTGTGGGGAAAGAGGGAACAGCAGTTGAGAAGTACCTCAGGCAAAATCATGTCTGACAAACTTGAGGGCCAGCAAAGGGGGCCAGTGTGAAACGGGAAGAGAAAGGGGGAGCAATGATACGAAAGGTAAAGACTGAGTGGGAGAAGCACAGGCTATGTGGGGCCACTGTCAGGATTTCGATTTTTACTCTAAATGAGCCTTTAAAGACTAGCGACCTTTGAGTTCAGCCTTTCGTAATACCTCATTTATGATTGACTGTAATTTATAATAGATCCAGAAGACTTAAATGGCTTGCTCAGAGTAACATTGGCAAGTTAGTTTCCACGGTTTTAAAATTTATGACTTTTAGACTAGCAGATTCTTTTTTACACTCAACCTTCATATTTTTTAATGAGAGAGATCCGACTTTCAAATTTCTGTATGGAAGCTCCTTACTCACCTGCCCCTTTTAGTTTATTTATTTAGTTTTGGCTGCGCTGGGTATTTGTTGTTGCCAAGAAGGCTTTCTCTGGTTGTGACGAGTGGGAGTCGCTCTTCATTGCGGTGCTTGGGCTTCTCACTGTGGTGACTTCTGTTGCTGCAGAGCACAGGCTTTAGGCTCACAGGCCTCAGTGGTTGTGGTGCATGGGCTTAGTTGCTCTTCAGCATGTGGAATCTTCCAGACCAGGGACTGAACCCAAGTCCCATGCATTGGCAAGTGAGTTCCGATCCACTATACTGCCAGGGAAGTTCCCCACCCTCCTTTCCAGCTTTGAGCTTTACCATTCCTGATACTTTTCTTCAGAGTATATATTCAGTCTAGTTTTAAAGTTAACATATTCTTATGTCCAGCAGTTTTTTTTACCTCTTTTAACCCCAGTAGCAGATTGAGCTTATATATATATTTAATAACTAAGTACCTTTGTAGAATCACATTTGATTGTAAGTTACTTATACTTGAATATAACATGTTTTCCCAAATACCTACACTGCTAATGCCTACACTGGAATGTATTAGCTAGCATCATAACCTTGTTAGAACATCTTATGAACTTCCTTGGTGTTTCACTGCTGGATGAACTTAGCAGGACTGGAACATTTAGAAATGTAACTACTTTGTCTTCTAGGTGATTTATTAGAAATATTACTTAAGATTAGTCTTTAATGCAGCTCTTTCAGAGAACTCATGATTGATACTTACATATCCAGTTTTTCTTTATCCAGATTATATCAGTTTTAAACTTCTTAATTCACATCATTGCCAGTTATTAAATATTTCACAGGAAACTTTAGGATAGCTGTTTGTGTTGCCTTGGGAGCTATGGCTGCTGTATTGAATGTTAAAACCTTGTCTTTCTCTGACTTGGCAGATACATATGGGTTTATTTTGATTTTTATGACATTGGCTGTCAATAAACCCTTTTCTATGAGCTGACAGGTCTGTGGTGGGAGAACACTCTAGCTTTCAAATCTGCTTTTGAACTAGAAGAATCAAGGTGTTTGGGACCAGTGTATATTTGTTCATGCTTCAGAGCCCAGTTGAGGGATTTGTTTAAAGTGTCATTATGAAGTCCATCTTCAATAACTGGCATTTTTGTTTTGTATCTAGTTATTTCTTTGAAAATTAAAGTAGCATGAAACCACACTCCAGAATCAATGAATGAAAGTTAAAAAAGGTTGAATATCAATATATTAATGTGAAACTATTCTTCAAGCTAAGTGGAAGTTATAAAAGCTTTTAATGTTCTTTCATATTAGCACATGAGTTTTCGTTTTATATGTTTAGTTTTATAGCCTATTTATGTCCTTTGAACATAGAATTGGTTTGTGCCCAGAACTGTTTAACTGCAGTTGCGTCAACAGGAATTCTGATTTTGGTTCTTCAACATGATTTGTATTTCATTCTAGACATGGACATGAAATGTATGTTCCTAGTCCACCACAAATGATAAGAAGACAGTTCCAAAGGGCTAAGCCAAATTTGGGAAGAGCACAAACTAAGAAAGAACCATCAGACATAGAAGAAGACAGAGTAGACCAGAGGAAGGCAAGGAAGCCAGAAGGTAGTTTGTTGCAGCATGAAGGTTCTGACAGCCAGCTTCTTCAAAAAGTAAGTGTGAAAAAAATTTTTTTTATTAGTGGGCTCTGTTTTATCAATATCATGAAAGAGAAGATTTAAAAAATAATTTTGCTTTTTGAATTATAACTATTTTCATGAAAGCCGATTGACTCTCACAATATTTTGATAGTTTAGAAACCAGTCAGTTGTGTATATGCGTGTAAGTGAAGCGCTTTAAGCCAAACTACCAAACCAAATTACCATACAGATTGTTTCCATGATAATATCAGCTGTTTATTCTTAAATTTAAGGGAAAACCTGATTTTCTGACATCTCTGGAGGTTTCAGCAAGAAAAGATTCTGTAGGTTCCAAGGAGACTGAATTGGCAAAAAAAGATACTCAATCAGAAGTTGAACCATCTGGAAGTGTTGGAGAGCAGACTGGAGAGGATAATTCAGTGTGTGCAGTTGTGGAAAAGCGGTGTATCAGTAAACCAAGGTAAAGTTTTATTTAACAAGTGCTTTCAGAATAGTAAATACAAATAATATTCCTTATGGATGTCCTACTCTAACTTACTGATACGAGTAAAAAGATTTGTTAACAGACGTGTGGGTTGTTCTTTATTGACAGGTCTGTTTCTTTCCCACTTTTGATTTTTATTTACTCAAATTTACTTTTTAAAAATAATCTCTGAAAGATTTTTCTTTCNCAACAGGAATTCTGATTTTGGTTCTTCAACATGATTTGTATTTCATTCTAGACATGGACATGAAATGTATGTTCCTAGTCCACCACAAATGATAAGAAGACAGTTCCAAAGGGCTAAGCCAAATTTGGGAAGAGCACAAACTAAGAAAGAACCATCAGACATAGAAGAAGACAGAGTAGACCAGAGGAAGGCAAGGAAGCCAGAAGGTAGTTTGTTGCAGCATGAAGGTTCTGACAGCCAGCTTCTTCAAAAAGTAAGTGTGAAAAAAATTTTTTTTATTAGTGGGCTCTGTTTTATCAATATCATGAAAGAGAAGATTTAAAAAATAATTTTGCTTTTTGAATTATAACTATTTTCATGAAAGCTGATTGACTCTCATAATATTTTGATAGTTTAGAAACCAGTCAGTTGTGTATATGCGTGTAAGTGAAGCGCTTTAAGCCAAACTACCAAACCAAATTACCATACAGATTGTTTCCATGATAATATCAGCTGTTTATTCTTAAATTTAAGGGAAAACCTGATTTTCTGACATCTCTGGAGGTTTCAGCAAGAAAAGATTCTGTAGGTTCCAAGGAGACTGAATTGGCAAAAAAAGATACTCAATCAGAAGTTGAACCATCTGGAAGTGTTGGAGAGCAGACTGGAGAGGATAATTCAGTGTGTGCAGTTGTGGAAAAGCGGTGTATCAGTAAACCAAGGTAAAGTTTTATTTAACAAGTGCTTTCAGAATAGTAAATACAAATAATATTCCTTATGGATGTCCTACTCTAACTTACTGATACCAGTAAAAAGATTTGTTAACAGACGTGTGGGTTGTTCTTTATTGACAGGTCTGTTTCTTTCCCACTTTTGATTTTTATTTACTCAAATTTACTTTTTAAAAATAATCTCTGAAAGATTTTTCTTTCCTGCATTTAAAATTTCTGGGTATTGAGTATATTAGGCATGAGCAGAAACCTGATTAAAGAGTAGTGTGTATTGTCTAAATAACCAGGATGCTAATTTGAATGGAGTCACAAACACAAATGAAGGGTATCCTTTTCCCACAGTTTTCAAGGAGAGTGGAAGGGAGCCTGAGTTCTAAAAAAATGTTGCTATGATGGATTTCCTTCTTTTTTCTTTTAATCTATCTGTTTACCTAGTAAGATAAACCATATGACTTTTTGATCTCTTATTTTGTATTTATTGGCCCACTGTTCTTTATCCTTTTTTCTTCTAATAATTTCCAGTCTTGTTTTTCATTATCGCTTAAACAACAAGGGAAAAAGAAAAATGGCTCACAATTAAAAACTTACTGTGAAAAGTTTGTAGGTAGATAACTAAGATTTAACTCTTGAGTGAGAAACTAGTAACTGTAAATTCCTCTCATTCTCTTCACAGCATGTGTTGACAGAATGGGTGGTGAGCATTTTATATTAATGGCTTGAATTGAGATTTCACTTTAAAAGTTGAGATTTCATTATAATCCTCCTTGTGCACGTAATGACTATGTTGCTATTTTGATTAAACATCCAGCTCCCCTCAATTGTTAAAAGAACCAGATAACTCTAAAATTGCTCTGGATCGAAGAAGAGCACTCTCTTCTGCCTCTGAGCGTGAGATAGATCATAGTAGAAGGAGAGTACGGCGAAAGGTTAAACCGAGCATCCCCAAAGGGCGTGGCTCAAAACGAAGTCGGGGTAAGACTTCTAAGAAGGAACCCAGAGCTTCCAGGTCTGTGCTGGTGACTCTCCGAGCTTCCCAGGAAGAAGACGAAGATGATGGTGAAGACTTTGAGTCTGACTATGAAGAAGAAAGCTATCATCTTGCTCCCGAAGAAGTAAACAAAGCTCCGGTGTTTGTACCTATTGGCCTCAGATCTCCCGAACCTGTTCCTGTTCAGATTGAGGAAACTATGGAAGAGGTAGTTTGACTTTGGAATCCTTGGAACTTTATCTTACTTGTTTTTTTGCTTTTGGTGGATCATTATCTGCTCTCTTAGTGATATTAGAAATCTGAGGATTACTGGTGTAATTTGTTTGGGGCCTAAATTAGTAGAAATAGACTTGTGTGACCTCCTGTGTTTGCTCAGCCCCTGCAGCTCAGGTCCAGCTCAAGGTAGTGAGTATAACAATACTAAGACAAATTAATTTCACTTGCAGGCAGGGACCAGCTTGTCTTATTGAGCTATGTATTCTTGTACCTATAGCCCTCTCGTTTTCAGGAAGCATTTTGTAAGAGTTGACAGACTGATGAGAGAAATTATGGGAAAGTAGGGACAAGTTGGGGGTCATGGAAAGTAAAATACTGGGCACTAAGAAAACTAGCCCTGGATGTTTTGCTTACTGTTTGTCAGAATCACAGACCCTTCAAAACCCTTAAATGTTTCATTTTTGCCATGATGATGTCAATCAAGAAGAATTACTGTATTTTAGGTTTTTAAATAGTGTATGAGTGTGAATTATCGCTTCAGTTTAATATTTTATTTTGTTTTCCTGTGATGGTATGCCAAAATGATATAATGAAACTTCTCATGTTGGCAGCTTGTAATCCCCACGAATGTCACAGATGTAGGATGCATAACTGTTGTTGAACATCACCTTTCATCAAACGTAGATGTGATTCCTCAAGAAATGAGACAAGAAGAAAATTTGAATGCATTATCAGTTGTAAGCATCCATTTTATTATGTTTTACCTCTAATTCTTTGTTTACTATCAAAAGACTCAAAGTTTATTTTGAAAGCTGCAGGTTTATAGTTAGTTCCTAACTTATATGATTGACAGTATTATTTCTAGGAGTTGAAAGTATATACGATGGTAGAAACTAGTGAATAATTTATAGATTTTATATTTGACTTGAAAAGTATAGATTTTTGTGTATGAGAATAGCTCTTAATATCCTCTTAGACTTATGTTAAAATTCTGATGCATTAAATACAAGCTAAATTTCAATTATCTAAAACATACTTGCCTTTAGCTTAGCACACTCTTGCTCACTTGCTTGGTATTCAACTTGTTTTTATAAGTGAAGTCTTATAACTTTAAAAAAAATCAGTTTTATTAAGATACAGTTCACGCACCATTCAGTCCATCCATTTAAAGTATACATTTCATTGGTTTTTAGACATCGGCACAGTCAATTTTAGAAGGTTTTTGTCACCTCAAAAAGAAGTCTTGTGCTCATTGACAGTTGCTCCTCATTTCCTTCCAAGCTTCCTTAGACCTAGGCGACCAGTGACCTATTTTTTATCTCTATAGATTCTCATTCTGGACATTAACACACAGTATGGTCTTTATTCATTCATCTGATCATGGACATATAGATTGTTTGCATTTTTTGGCTATTATAAATAATACTGCTATGACCATTCGCATCCAAGTTTCTGTATGGACATGTGTTTTCGTTTCTCTTGGGTACATTCATGGAAGTATAATTGCTGTATCATATGGTAACTAGCAGACTGTTTTCCAAAGTTACTGCATCATTTTATATTCCCACCAGTGATGTATGAGAATTCCAGTTTCTTCATGTCCTGACTCTTTCATTTTACTTTTTGGATCTAACCGTCCTAGTAGTAGTTGTCAAATGATGTCTCATTATGGTTTTAATTTGTATTCCCTAATGATTAATGATGTTGAGCATCTTTTCATGTGCTTTTATTGGCCATTTTTATATCGTCTTTGGAGAAAATATCTGTTTGGTGTCTTTGCCTGTTTAAAANGATGGTAGAAACTAGTGAATAATTTATAGATTTTATATTTGACTTGAAAAGTATAGATTTTTGTGTATGAGAATAGCTCTTAATATCCTCTTAGACTTATGTTAAAATTCTGATGCATTAAATACAAGCTAAATTTCAATTATCTAAAACATACTTGCCTTTAGCTTAGCACACTCTTGCTCACTTGCTTGGTATTCAACTTGTTTTTATAAGTGAAGTCTTATAACTTTAAAAAAAATCAGTTTTATTAAGATACAGTTCACGCACCATTCAGTCCATCCATTTAAAGTGTACATTTCATTGGTTTTTAGACATCGGCACAGTCAATTTTAGAAGGTTTTTGTCACCTCAAAAAGAAGTCTTGTGCTCATTGACAGTTGCTCCTCATTTCCTTCCAAGCTTCCTTAGACCTAGGCGACCAGTGACCTATTTTTTATCTCTATAGATTCTCATTCTGGACATTAACACACAGTATGGTCTTTATTCATTCATCTGATCATGGACATATAGATTGTTTGCATTTTTTGGCTATTATAAATAATACTGCTATGACCATTCGCATCCAAGTTTCTGTATGGACATGTGTTTTCGTTTCTCTTGGGTACATTCATGGAAGTATAATTGCTGTATCATATGGTAACTAGCAGACTGTTTTCCAAAGTTACTGCATCATTTTATATTCCCACCAGTGATGTATGAGAATTCCAGTTTCTTCATGTCCTGACTCTTTCATTTTACTTTTTGGATCTAACCGTCCTAGTAGTAGTTGTCAAATGATGTCTCATTATGGTTTTAATTTGTATTCCCTAATGATTAATGATGTTGAGCATCTTTTCATGTGCTTTTATTGGCCATTTTTATATCGTCTTTGGAGAAAATATCTGTTTGGTGTCTTTGCCTGTTTAAAATTCATTTTGGTCCATTTGTCTTTTTTTTTTTTTGACTTGTAAGAATTTTTTTATATTCTTGATATAAGTTCCTAACTGTATATATGGTTCTTAAATGTTTTATCTCATTCTGTGGGTTGTTTTTTATTTCCTTGACCGTTTTTTAGAGTACTTGGAGTTCTGTTTTTGTTGCTGTTGCTCATGCTTTTACTGTCATATCTAAGAATCCTTTCCCAAAGCTAAGGTCTTAGAGATTTACTCCTGTTTTACATTTAAGTCTTTAATCCATTTTGAGGTGTTTTTTTTGGTTTTTTATTTTGGCTATGCCATGTGCTTGTGGGATCTTAGTTCCTTGGCCAGAGCTTGAATGTGGGTCCCCAGCAGTAGAAGCACCAAGTACTAACCACTGGATTGCCACTGAGTTTCCTCATTTTGAGTTAATTTTTATATGGTGTGAGATGAGAGTCCCAGTTCATTCTTTTGCATATGACTGTCTAATGGTTGCATCATTTCTTTGAAAAAACTGTTCTTTTCCCATTGAAGTTTTTTATTTTTGTCAAAAATTAGTTGGCTGTAGATACGTGGACTCTCAATTCTATTCCGTGGACTTGTTTGTCTGCCTTAATGCTGCAGAGGCTGTATTGTTTTTTGTTGCTCTGTAATGAGTTTGGGAATTTAAAATAGGATGACTTACACCTTTTTTCTGTTTCTAGGATTGTTTTGGCTATTGTGGGTCTGTTGGAATTCCATATGAATTTTAAAATCAACTTATCAGTTTCTATAAACTTGTCAGTTGAGATTCTGATTGGGATTGGATTGAATTTGTAGATCAGTTGGAGGAATAGGTATTGCCTTCATAACAATGTTGTCTTTCAGTCAGTGGACATGGAATATATTCCCATTTACTTAGCTCTTCTTTGATTTCTTTTGACAAGTGTTTTGTAGTTTTCAGAGTATGAGCTTCGCGCTTCCTTAATTTGCAAGTATATTTTTATTTTTCATGCTATCGTGAATGGAATTGTTTTCTTTAGTTTCAACTTTGGCTTGTTTATTGCAAATTTATAGGACTGCATTTGATTTTTGTATATTGATCTTGTATCCTGCAACTTTGCTGGACTCATTTATTCTTAACAGTTTTTTAGTGGGGTCCTTAGCATTTTCTACATACAAGATCATGGCATATATGAATAGAGGTAGTTTTACTTCTGCCTTTCTGTATTATTTTTGTAGGGCTACTGTAACAAAGTACCATGATCTGAGTGGCTTATTCTGTCATAGTTCTAGAGGCTAGAATTCCAAAATCAAGGTGCCGCTGGTGATGGCAGTTGCCGCTGGTGATGGCTGTCATTCCTTGGCTTGTGGCAACACAATCCAGCCCTGCCTCCATTGCCCATGATGTTCTTCTCCCTGTTTGTGTGCCTGCTTTTCTTATGAGGACAACAGTCTGACTGGATTAGGGCTAACCCTAACCCACTGTAACGTCATCTTCACTTGATTATATGTAGGAAGACCCTGTTTCTTTTTTTTTTTTTTGGAAGACCCTGTTTCAAAATAAGGTCACATTCACAGTACTGGGCGTTAAGACTTCAACGTGTCTTTCTGGGGGATATAATTCAATTTATCGCTCATTGCAGTCTGGATGTCTTATTTCTTTTCTTGCTTTAATTACCACGTCTAGAATTCCAGTACAGTGTTGAATATAGGAAGGGAAAAGCATCCAGTCTTTCACCATTGAGTTTGATGTTAGCTGTGGATTTTTCATAACTGCCCTTTTCCAAATTGAAAAGTTCCATTCTGTTCCTACTCTGTGTTGAGTGTTTTATCATGAAAGACTGTTGGAATTTGTCATATGCTCTTTTTGCACCTCTTGAGATGATCATGTTATTGTTGTCTTTTGTTGTATTGATATGATGTAACTCATTGATTTGAATTTTGGATGTTAAACCAAAAAATTGCATCCCTGGGATAAATTCTTCTTAGTCATGGCATATAATTTTTTTATGTTTTTGGATTCAGTTTGCTAGTATTTTATGGAGGATTTTTTTGGATCCATATTCATAATAGATACTAATCTATTATCTATGATAATCTGGTACCAAATTTTTGTGATATCAGGAACTGAAAGCCCTCTAGCTGTGGCCTGCAGGGAGAAGGAGCCCAGTTTTCTTGGCTGCAGCAATCTGAGGTAGAGTTTCTGCCTCACTGAGCTGAAAGGAGGGAGAGAACAGTCTTAGTTCAAATACCATGGACTTTCACCTTTGTTACTGAATTTTCAACAATGTTTCAAACATATGCCATCTTATCCCCTTAAGATCTAGAGGCTTTAAATGGTGGCTCTTTAATAAATGTTGCCAGTTTCACTGGGGAGAGGGCCAGCAGAGCTCCTCATGTTGTCATGCCGGGCATAGATCCTATAGCTACTTCTCTTTTTTTCCTTTAAAAATTAACTTTTAATACATTATTTATTTATTTAAATAAGTTCTTGCTTTGTTTTGGCTGTGCTAGGTCTTCGTTGCTGCGCTGGCTTTTCCCTAGTTGCGGTGTGCAGATTTTTTATTTTGGTGGCTTCCCTTGTTGCAGAGTAGGGGCTCTAGGGCACGTGGGCTTCAGTGGTTGCAGAACGTGGGCTCAATAGTTGTGGCTCCCAGGCTCTGGAGCACAGTAGTTGCAGGGCACGGGCTTAGTTGTTCACGGCCTGTGGGATCTTCCTGCATCAGGGATTGAATCCAAGTCTCTTGCATTGGCAGATTGATTCTTTACCACTGAGCCATCAGAGAAGCCTCTATACATTCTTAATTTGTTAATTTTTTTTTTTAAGTTTGAAGCCAACTCGTAGTGTAAAGAATTCATGATATTCTTCAGACCTTGGTTTCCATTGGGTCAAAACTAGTAGCAGGTATGACTAAAGTTGAAGGATTATGAAAGTGAATAAGAAAGGCAGGTGCTTGTTACATATGACTACAGTTAAAATTTGCACATAAGGAAAAGGTAAAAGAAGGAGCAAGGGTTGAAAATATTTGACTGTTAAACTACATTTCTGTTGTTTGTGAAATGTTATAAATAATTATAAATTTCCACTCCAAAGGCACTGAAAGACCTGTAAAATGTAGTGCTTTTTGATGTACAGAACATGTATTTGGGAAAATACATAAGATATTGTTAATACTTTTCTTTTGCTGTTTTAGGAAATGACCATAGGTGAACATTCCCAAGCTGAAACAGGTAACTGTTAATAAGGAAACTGCTAAAAATTCTTGGTTAATACCAACAAGCACAGTGATTTAGCAGTGGTGATAGTAAATGAGTCAGTTTGCTGAAAAGTTGAAGGAGAAGATTTAGCAGGTGAATGCATTATCTCTAGGAGAAGCTTGGATTCTTGGAATGCTGCTTTAGAGAGTGATTAACTGTTTAATAAAGAAGAATGTATTTTCTCTGATAATGCACAGATGTGAATATTTCCTTTGAAGGTATTGAGTTATTTAATGGGAAGGAGGCACTTTCAGTGGGTTAAAGTCAACAGTTGTTACTTTCTTTATTTGTAGTATATAAACTGAATGAAACACTACCCTAGCAAGGGGTTAGTGGTATGGAAACTTGTTAATAGAGGATAAACACCTACGTTGAAATTCTTTTCTAAGCAAACAGACGTAGTTTTCCAGGTTCGTTCTTCTATTGATGTTGGTTTGCTCTTTCAGAAAGTACCAACGATGGGAGCACTGAAGCTGCTATAACCCTACTGACTATGGGAGATCTGGTGTTGCAGTCAGAGACTAGCCCGGAACAGAGCGATGGTAAGAGTAAAAGTGAAGTCCTAACAAAAGAAGAAACCTTTAAAATCCATTGTTTAAGAGATTATACTCATATTTGAATATTAGGTGACTATCTGCCTTTATATATTTGAAGTTAGTGTCACTTTATTATTTTTCTAGAAAAGGTAATATGTATGTACATGATCCCTGGGTTGGGAAGCTCCCCTGGAGGAGGGCATGGCAGTCCATTCCAGTATTTTTGCCTGGAGAATCCCCATGGACAGAGGAGCCTGGCAGGCTACAGTCCATGGAGTCGCAAAGAGTCAGACACAACTGAGCGATTAAACACACATAAGCACACACACACATGTATTGATCCATCCTACTTACTTGGCCCTCCAAATGTAGTGGCCTGTATTTTCACATAGTGTGCTGGGTTTACTAAGGATAACAGGCATTCGTGAATCCTCTGCCTTTATCATAAGTATCATTGGTCAGCTAAGCTCATTGATCACTGGTCACTCTGTGCATGTTTCTTTGTCAGGGTTGCTGCTGCTTTAGATAGACTTCTCAGTTACATGACAGTCAAATACAATGTGAAGGATAGTAGCAGTCATTGAGATTATTGAGACTATTATGTTAGTCCAAATACATGTCAGCCAAGACTTTTAGTGTTTTATTTTAGCTTGTGGTCTTTACTATCAAAGTACCTTCTGCTTTGTGTGTGTGTGTGTGTGTGTGTGTGTGTGTGTGTGTGTGTGTGCGCGCGCGTGCACACTTGCATGCTCAGTCATGTGCAACTCTTTGCGACTCCGTGGACTGTAGCCCACCAGGCTCCTCTGTCCATGGAATTTTCCAGGGAAGAATACTGGAGTAGGTATTCATTTCCTACTTTCCAGGGATCTAACCTGCATCTCTTGGATTGACAGGTGGATTCTTTTCCCCTGTGCCCCCTGGGAAGTCTACCTTCTACTTTAAGTATACTAAATGCATAATTATGTTAATTATGCTGCTGTTCGGAGAAGGCAATGGCACCCCACTCCAGTACTCTTGCCTGGAAAATCCCATGGACAGAGGAGCCTGATGGGCTGCAGTCCATGGGGTCGCTGAGATTTGGACACAACTGAGCGACTTCACTTTTCACTTTTCACTTTCATGCATTGGAGAAGGAAATGGCAGCCCACTCCAGTGTTCTTGCCTGGAGAATCCCAGGGACGGGGGAGCCTGGTGGGCTGCCGTCTGTGGGGTCACACAGAGTCAGACACGACTGAAGCGACTGTCCTTCAGCATGCTGCTGTTAATTATTTTAACTGCTGATAGGTAACCTGCCATTGAAGTGTCAGCCTTCTAGGCCCATAACTGTATAATTATCAAGGAAGTCTCTTGATTCGTGTTCCCTGTAGGACCCCTTTTTCAGTGGGAAAGTATTGCATTGCAACCTGTCACAAATGTCTAGCACATAAAATACTGGTTTTAAAAAATCATAAATGAAGATAATCCTGTCTTGAAATTCATCTGAGGTTATATAGTTACTGAAAGTAGCAAAAAGATTTATTTATAATAACAAAGTTTCAGTCTGTAAGAATTATTAAACTTAGAACATGTCAAATTGCTAGCATGAGATATGAGGTCATAAATTTAAACTTGGAACCAGAAAGAGCATATTTTAAAAATAATATAAATATTTAGTTTCTCAAATGTGTTTTTCCCACTTTATCATTCCTTCGGTCCTGTCCTTAATGAATTTAATAAATCTTTAACACATTGTTTACTCAAAAAAAAAAAATTAGGGACTTCCTTGGTGGTCTAGTGATTAAAACTTCTACTGCAGGGGATGCGGATTTAGTCCCTGGTTAGGGAACTAAGATCCAACACGTTGTGCAGTGTGGTGGTGGCCGCANGGCTTATTCTGTCATAGTTCTAGAGGCTAGAATTCCAAAATCAAGGTGCCGCTGGTGATGGCAGTCGCTGCTGGTGATGGCTGTCATTCCTTGGCTTGTGGCAACACAATCCAGCCCTGCCTCCATTGCCCATGATGTTCTTCTCCCTGTTTGTGTGCCTGCTTTTCTTATGAGGACAACAGTCTGACTGGATTAGGGCTAACCCTAACCCACTGTAACGTCATCTTCACTTGATTATATGTAGGAAGACCCTGTTTCTTTTTTTTTTTTTTGGAAGACCCTGTTTCAAAATAAGGTCACATTCACAGTACTGGGCGTTAAGACTTCAACGTGTCTTTCTGGGGGATATAATTCAATTTATCGCTCATTGCAGTCTGGATGTCTTATTTCTTTTCTTGCTTTAATTACCACGTCTAGAATTCCAGTACAGTGTTGAATATAGGAAGGGAAAAGCATCCAGTCTTTCACCATTGAGTTTGATGTTAGCTGTGGATTTTTCATAACTGCCCTTTTCCAAATTGAAAAGTTCCATTCTGTTCCTACTCTGTGTTGAGTGTTTTATCATGAAAGACTGTTGGAATTTGTCATATGCTCTTTTTGCACCTCTTGAGATGATCATGTTATTGTTGTCTTTTGTTGTATTGATATGATGTAACTCATTGATTTGAATTTTGGATGTTAAACCAAAAAATTGCATCCCTGGGATAAATTCTTCTTAGTCATGGCATATAATTTTTTTATGTTTTTGGATTCAGTTTGCTAGTATTTTATGGAGGATTTTTTTGGATCCATATTCATAATAGATACTAATCTATTATCTATGATAATCTGGTACCAAATTTTTGTGATATCAGGAACTGAAAGCCCTCTAGCTGTGGCCTGCAGGGAGAAGGAGCCCAGTTTTCTTGGCTGCAGCAATCTGAGGTAGAGTTTCTGCCTCACTGAGCTGAAAGGAGGGAGAGAACAGTCTTAGTTCAAATACCATGGACTTTCACCTTTGTTACTGAATTTTCAACAATGTTTCAAACATATGCCATCTTATCCCCTTAAGATCTAGAGGCTTTAAATGGTGGCTCTTTAATAAATGTTGCCAGTTTCACTGGGGAGAGGGCCAGCAGAGCTCCTCATGTTGTCATGCCGGGCATAGATCCTATAGCTACTTCTCTTTTTTTCCTTTAAAAATTAACTTTTAATACATTATTTATTTATTTAAATAAGTTCTTGCTTTGTTTTGGCTGTGCTAGGTCTTCGTTGCTGCGCTGGCTTTTCCCTAGTTGCGGTGTGCAGATTTTTTATTTTGGTGGCTTCCCTTGTTGCAGAGTAGGGGCTCTAGGGCACGTGGGCTTCAGTGGTTGCAGAACGTGGGCTCAATAGTTGTGGCTCCCAGGCTCTGGAGCACAGTAGTTGCAGGGCACGGGCTTAGTTGTTCACGGCCTGTGGGATCTTCCTGCATCAGGGATTGAATCCAAGTCTCTTGCATTGGCAGATTGATTCTTTACCACTGAGCCATCAGAGAAGCCTCTATACATTCTTAATTTGTTAATTTTTTTTTTTAAGTTTGAAGCCAACTCGTAGTGTAAAGAATTCATGATATTCTTCAGACCTTGGTTTCCATTGGGTCAAAACTAGTAGCAGGTATGACTAAAGTTGAAGGATTATGAAAGTGAATAAGAAAGGCAAGTGCTTGTTACATATGACTACAGTTAAAATTTGCACATAAGGAAAAGGTAAAAGAAGGAGCAAGGGTTGAAAATATTTGACTGTACCTGGAGAAGGAAATGGCAACCCACTCCAGTACTCTTGCCTGGAAAATCCCATGGACAGAGGAGCCTGGTAGGCTACAGTGTACTGGGAGCTATTAAAAAAAAAAAAAAAGAAAGAAAATATTTGACTGTTAAACTACATTTCTGTTGTTTGTGAAATGTTATAAATAATTATAAATTTCCACTCCAAAGGCACTGAAAGACCTGTAAAATGTAGTGCTTTTTGATGTACAGAACATGTATTTGGGAAAATACATAAGATATTGTTAATACTTTTCTTTTGCTGTTTTAGGAAATGACCATAGGTGAACATTCCCAAGCTGAAACAGGTAACTGTTAATAAGGAAACTGCTAAAAATTCTTGGTTAATACCAACAAGCACAGTGATTTAGCAGTGGTGATAGTAAATGAGTCAGTTTGCTGAAAAGTTGAAGGAGAAGATTTAGCAGGTGAATGCATTATCTCTAGGAGAAGCTTGGATTCTTGGAATGCTGCTTTAGAGAGTGATTAACTGTTTAATAAAGAAGAATGTATTTTCTCTGATAATGCACAGATGTGAATATTTCCTTTGAAGGTATTGAGTTATTTAATGGGAAGGAGGCACTTTCAGTGGGTTAAAGTCAACAGTTGTTACTTTCTTTATTTGTAGTATATAAACTGAATGAAACACTACCCTAGCAAGGGGTTAGTGGTATGGAAACTTGTTAATAGAGGATAAACACCTACGTTGAAATTCTTTTCTAAGCAAACAGACGTAATTTTCCAGGTTCGTTCTTCTATTGATGTTGGTTTGCTTTTTCAGAAAGTACCAACGATGGGAGCACTGAAGCTGCCATAACCCTACTGACTATGGGAGATCTGGTGTTGCAGTCAGAGACTAGCCCGGAACAGAGCGATGGTAAGAGTAAAAGTGAAGTCCTAACAAAAGAAGAAACCTTTAAAATCCATTGTTTAAGAGATTATACTCATATTTGAATATTAGGTGACTATCTGCCTTTATATATTTGAAGTTAGTGTCACTTTATTATTTTTCTAGAAAAGGTAATATGTATGTACATGATCCCTGGGTTGGGAAGCTCCCCTGGAGGAGGGCATGGCAGTCCATTCCACTATTTTTGCCTGGAGAATCCCCATGGACAGAGGAGCCTGGCAGGCTACAGTCCATGGAGTCGCAAAGAGTCAGACACAACTGAGCGATTAAACACACACAAGTACACACACACATGTATTGATCCATCCTACTTACTTGGCCCTCCAAATGTAGTGGCCTGTATTTTCACATAGTGTGCTGGGTTTACTAAGGATAACAGGCATTCGTGAATCCTCTGCCTTTATCATAAGTATCATTGGTCAGCTAAGCTCATTGATCACTGGTCACTCTGTGCATGTTTCTTTGTCAGGGGAGCTGCTGCTTTAGATAGACTTCTCAGTTACATGACAGTCAAATACAATGTGAAGGATAGTAGCAGTCACTGAGATTATTGAGACTATTATGTTAGTCCAAATACATGTCAGCCAAGACTTTTAGTGTTTTATTTTAGCCTGTGGTCTTTACTATCAAAGTACCTTCTGCTTTGTGTGTGTGTGTGTGTGTGTGTGTGTGTGTGTGTGCGCGCGCGTGCACACTTGCATGCTCAGTCATGTGCAACTCTTTGCGACTCCGTGGACTGTAGCCCACCAGGCTCCTCTGTCCATGGAATTTTCCAGGGAAGAATACTGGAGTAGGTATTCATTTCCTACTTTCCAGGGATCTAACCTGCATCTCTTGGATTGACAGGTGGATTCTTTTCCCCTGTGCCCCCTGGGAAGTCTACCTTCTACTTTCAGTATACTAAATGCATAATTATGTTAATTATGCTGCTGTTCGGAGAAGGCAATGGCACCCCACTCCAGTACTCTTGCCTGGAAAATCCCATGGACAGAGGAGCCTGATGGGCTGCAGTCCATGGGGTCGCTGAGATTTGGACACAACTGAGCGACTTCACTTTTCACTTTTCACTTTCATGCATTGGAGAAGGAAATGGCAGCCCACTCCAGTGTTCTTGCCTGGAGAATCCCAGGGACGGGGGAGCCTGGTGGGCTGCCGTCTGTGGGGTCACACAGAGTCAGACACGACTGAAGCGACTGTCCTTCAGCATGCTGCTGTTAATTATTTTAACTGCTGATAGGTAACCTGCCATTGAAGTGTCAGCCTTCTAGGCCCATAACTGTATAATTATCAAGGAAGTCTCTTGATTCGTGTTCCCTGTAGGACCCCTTTTTCAGTGGGAAAGTATTGCATTGCAACCTGTCACAAATGTCTAGCACATAAAATACTGGTTTTAAAAAATCATAAATGAAGATAATCCTGTCTTGAAATTCATCTGAGGTTATATAGTTACTGAAAGTAGCAAAAAGATTTATTTATAATAACAAAGTTTCAGTCTGTAAGATTTATTAAACTTAGAACATGTCAAATTGCTAGCATGAGATATGAGGTCATAAATTTAAACTTGGAACCAGAAAGAGCATATTTTAAAAATAATATAAATATTTAGTTTCTCAAATGTGTTTTTCCCACTTTATCATTCCTTCGGTCCTGTCCTTAATGAATTTAATAAATCTTTAACACATTGTTTACTCAAAAAAAAAAAATTAGGGACTTCCTTGGTGGTCTAGTGATTAAAACTTCTACTGCAGGGGATGCGGATTTAGTCCCTGGTTAGGGAACTAAGATCCAACACGTTGTGCAGTGTGGTGGTGGCCGCACCCCCCACAAAAAATAAATAAATAAATAAATAAATAAAAAGAAAGAATTTGGAAGTTGCTGCATGTTGAAGGATTTATTTGGACATCTATTTGTGTCAATTTTAATTTTCTGTTTTTTTTCTGCAATAGGAATATGTATACTTCCTGATGCTCATTCAGTCGATCAAAGCCATATTCCTTTTAGCCCAGATAATGTAAATCTCAAAATTGTTCATGAATGTCAAGAACCTTTTTCACCAGGCCATAGTACATCTCCATCAGTAGAACAAAACAAGATTGTATTGGATGTGGATAAACAGAATACTAAAGAAGAAATTGCTTTGACAGAAGTAAAGGAAAACACTACATCATCCAGGTTCATTTTGCTTTAGTAAACTATTACTTTTTTGAGCTTTACAAAATAAATTACAGTGTTCAATTGATAACTATATATAAACCAACCATCAACTTGGCTAATACCTTTGAGTAATAATTAATTAAATGTAAAGTGGGCAGTGCTAGTTTTTCACCCTTTAAAAGTAAGGATTAGCTGATTTTGATTTTAGTTTGATGGTTTACATATTAAAATTAACCACAGTGCATGTTTTAAGCTTTAAAGAAACAGTCCTATGTAAATATAGTCCCCGTTTTACAGACCTGGTCCAGATTCTCTTCTTTTCTCAAAGCTTTTAGATATTTCTACCATGTAATAATTTCAGCATTAAGAAATAAACACCCTAGATGATGTAGCTCCTGAGCAGGTGGCATTTAACTGTACCAGTGCTGGATAGAGGGAATCAAGGTGAGAGAGAGACTTTTTCCACAGTCATCAGTTTCTCTTCTCACCTGTTTGTAGGACTACAACTTCTGAAGTGACCAATAATTTGAGAAAGAGAAGTAGATTTGCCAAGCCCAAGCCAAATCTTAAGAAGATTTTAGGGACCAAGAGATTTGGTGCTCATCAGAAAGTTCCTAGTTTGTTTGTAACTAAAGAAGTGGAAATTCAAAGAGGTAAACTTTATTGTTCCCTTAAATGTTACAAAATTACTTTGTCACAAGAAATTTTATTGTCATTTCAAATGGGATATTCAGTTGTTGCAACTATTTTAACTATTAAAAAGTTAAAATGTACAGAAAGTAGAATGAGCTATAAAATACCCATAAATCCACCAACTAGTTTCAGTAATTATTATCCTTTCACTATATTTACTTGATCAAACTTTCTCTTTGTATATATATATATATAAATATATATATATTTCTCTCTGTCTTGTTTATATGTCAATACTCAAGTATACATCTCTTAGGCATACATGCATGTGGCAGAAAACAGGACAGTACCCAAAAGGGAAAAAAATGTTTTTTGGATGTTATTATTATTATTTTAATTTTGTTTTTACTTTATTCTACTTTACAATACTGTATTGGTTTTGCCATACATTGACATGAATCAGCCACAGGTGTACACGAGCTCCCAATCCTGAAACCCCCTCCCACCTCTCATCCCATGTCATCTCTCTGGATCATCCCCATGCACCAGTCCCAAGCATCCTGTATCCTGTATCGAACATAGACTGCCGCTTCGTTTGTTACACAATAGTATACATGTTTCAATGCCATTCTCCCAAATCATCCCACCCTCTCCCTCTCCCTCAGAGGCCAAAAGTCCATTCTATACATCTGTGTCTCTTTTGTTGTCTCACATACAGGGCCATCATTATTATCTTTCTAAATTCCATATATATGTGTCAGTATACTGTATTGGTGTTTTTCTTTCTGGCTTACTTCACTCTGTATAATCAGCTCCAGTTTCATCCATCTCATTAGAAGTGATTCAAATTTATTCTTTTTAAGGGCTGAGTAATACTCCATTGTGTATATGTACCACAGCTTTCTTTTCCATTC
>SJYW01018939.1:30074-45347 GCA_006410735.1 Raphicerus campestris | reverse complement strand
ATAGTATACATGTTTCAATGCCATTCTCCCAAATCATCCCACCCTCTCCCTCTCCCTCAGAGGCCAAAAGTCCATTCTATACATCTGTGTCTCTTTTGTTGTCTCACATACAGGGCCATCATTATTATCTTTCTAAATTCCATATATATGTGTCAGTATACTGTATTGGTGTTTTTCTTTCTGGCTTACTTCACTCTGTATAATCAGCTCCAGTTTCATCCATCTCATTAGAAGTGATTCAAATTTATTCTTTTTAAGGGCTGAGTAATACTCCATTGTGTATATGTACCACAGCTTTCTTTTCCATTCTCCCATTCATCTGCTGATGGACATCTAGGTTGTTTCCATGTCCTGGCTATTATAAACAATGCTGCAGTGAACATTGGGGTACACATGTCTCTTTCAATTCTGGTTTCCTCGGTGTGTATGCCCAGCAGTGGGATTGCTGGGTCATAAGGTAGTTCTATTTGCAATTTTTTAAGGAATCTCAAAAGGGAAAAATTTTAAAAACTCCCTCCTGTCTTGGCTCCCAGTCCCCTAATCCCATTTCCAGTATCAGTTTTTATTATAGACTTCTAGGAATGTTTTATCCACATGAGCATCTGAATAAGGGTATATGTATATGCACACATATACACATATGTACACACATGTATATTCCTTTCAGCAAGAACAAAAATATATGCATATTATATCTACTGTCCAGCATTTCTTGAAGGTGGGGGTTTTGTTGAAATAACTCACATACCTTAGAATTCACCATTTAAGGTGTACAATTTGGGAATCCCCTGGCAGTCCACGGGTTAGGACTGCATGCTTCCACTGCAGGGGTATGGGTTCAATCCCTGATTAGGGAATTAAAATCGGCCAAAAAAAGTACAGTTCAGTGGTTAGTATATTCACCTTTTGGATTTTATAAATAATGCTGCTAAGAACATTCATTTATGTTTTTGTGTGGACTTGTGTTTTTATTTCTCCTGGGTTTACGCCTACAAGTGGAATTGTTGGGTCATGTGGTAATTCTATGTTTAATCTTTTGAGATACAGCCAAACTGTTTCAAATACAGCTACACTACTTTATATTTCTGCCAACATTTAGTGAGGGTATCAATTTCTTTGCATCCACCCAAACCTTTGTTAGTATTTGTCTCTTTGAGTATAGCTATCTTAGTGGGTGTGAAGTCCTATCTTGGTGGTTTTGATTTGCATTTTATTTCCCTTTTGACTAATGATGTTGAGTATCTTTCTATGTGCTTATTTGCATATCTTCTTCAGAGAAACGTCTCCCAAGATCCATGCTCATTTAGAATTGAGTTGTTTTTCATTATTGAGTTCTTTATGTTAGTGCATTCCATTTTTAAAGATTGAAAAAAAAAATTTAAATTTTAAATTTTAATTATTTAAATTTTAAATAGTGAAAAAAATCTTTCCATATGATTGCATAGTGCTCTTGTTCCATTTTTTCAATTTCATTTATTCAGTTTTTTCAGTGGCCTCACTATATTGTGACTTACATGTTGAACCCTCGTCCCACTTCCTTTTCCATCTGCCCTTCCTGCCAAGGTCCCAACCCCTTAGGGTACTAGTGGGAGCAGGAAAAGTAGTGGTAGGCTGTCTAGATTGTATTCAGTCTTCTCCATATGTAGAGGATCTGAATATTTAGCGTAATTTTTCCCCTGTTCTGGGGTTCCTGGTTTCTGATATTTCCTTTGAGCCAGCAGTACCTGTGATTCAGTTAGTAAATTCATTTCTTTGGCTTGAGCAGTACCCAGAAGATCTCTCAGTGTGCAGGGTCCAGTTACCTCTTTATGTAGACGTCGTTGTCTTCCTGTTTGTGACATTATTCTTTACAGATCAGCTCCCTCCCCAACACTTCCCCTAGGGTGGACAGCCAGATTTCATGAGTACCCACCTCTAAACCTCTTTGTATGTGTTTTTGATTATACTGCTGTTATAATAAAGTAGAAATATAGTTGTCAGTGAGGGATAGGGAAGCCTGGCTTGCTGCAGTCCATGGGGTCTCAAAAAGTTGGACATGACTGAATGACTGAACTGAACTAATAATTGTTGTGACTTCCAGGAGTGAAATAGGTACAATGCAGATTCATTAATTATCTCATTTACGATAAAAAGTGTAACTGGCCCAGACCACCTTTCTGCCATGTGAAAAAGCTTGCTTTTGGATTAAGAGAAGTTTGGAAGAGCCACTGTATAGTAATCTTTGAAAAAAGAATATATTTCTAATGTGGCGATTTAAACTTTACTATTTTGTTAAGTGTATGTTTTAAATGTGTTTTTTATTTAAGAAACTGAGAAAAATGCTTCTCAAGAAACAGAATCAGAAGATAAAAACCTAGGGTCGGTTGCAGTAGCAGAGAGCGCAGAGCAGAGCACAGTGGCATCTGCACATGGTGTTGAAGAGACCAGTATTTCACAAGAAACACACCTAGCTGAGAGGTAAGCGAGGAAAGACGTTCTGGGACTTGTTTCATATTTTGGGTCACGTTTGACCATAAGCGGTAGCTATAAAAATTTGTTCTGCTGCATTTAATATGTCTTAAAAGTTGGAAAACCATTAAATTGAGGTGAACCTTGGCATACCAGCTCTAAATATTATTCTGTGGCCATCTCCTTGATTTCAGATACATACTAACCTGTCTTTCAGAGGTGAAGATCAAGAAGGGAGATCTGAAGAAGTTCCGATATCATCAGTTGCTCCAGCTGTCTCTTCTGAGTCAGGGCCCCACACAGGCGGTTTGGGCATGGGTCTTGGTGAGAGTTCTGTTGAAGAGTCTCTGGGAAAGGACTTTAACGGAGATCCAGTGCTTACACTAAATGTGCCAGAGGTAAAAGGATGTAAAATATAGCAGGGAGTGGCTAGCTAGTTATAATTTACACACAACAAACTTCACCCTTTTTAGTGTATAATTTAACAAATTTTGATAAACCTATATATATTATATAACTGATACATAAACAATTCCATCACTTTCAAAATTTTCCAGTGTCCTTTTTTNTATGTAGACGTCGTTGTCTTCCTGTTTGTGACATTATTCTTTACAGATCAGCTCCCTCCCCAACACTTCCCCTAGGGTGGACAGCCAGATTTCATGAGTACCCACCTCTAAACCTCTTTGTATGTGTTTTTGATTATACTGCTGTTATAATAAAGTAGAAATATAGTTGTCAGTGAGGGATAGGGAAGCCTGGCTTGCTGCAGTCCATGGGGTCTCAAAAAGTTGGACATGACTGAATGACTGAACTGAACTAATAATTGTTGTGACTTCCAGGAGTGAAATAGGTACAATGCAGATTCATTAATTATCTCATTTACGATAAAAAGTGTAACTGGCCCAGACCACCTTTCTGCCATGTGAAAAAGCTTGCTTTTGGATTAAGAGAAGTTTGGAAGAGCCACTGTATAGTAATCTTTGAAAAAAGAATATATTTCTAATGTGGCGATTTAAACTTTACTATTTTGTTAAGTGTATGTTTTAAATGTGTTTTTTATTTAAGAAACTGAGAAAAATGCTTCTCAAGAAACAGAATCAGAAGATAAAAACCTAGGGTCGGTTGCAGTAGCAGAGAGCGCAGAGCAGAGCACAGTGGCATCTGCACATGGTGTTGAAGAGACCAGTATTTCACAAGAAACACACCTAGCTGAGAGGTAAGCGAGGAAAGACGTTCTGGGACTTGTTTCATATTTTGGGTCACGTTTGACCATAAGCGGTAGCTATAAAAATTTGTTCTGCTGCATTTAATATGTCTTAAAAGTTGGAAAACCATTAAATTGAGGTGAACCTTGGCATACCAGCTCTAAATATTATTCTGTGGCCATCTCCTTGATTTCAGATACATACTAACCTGTCTTTCAGAGGTGAAGATCAAGAAGGGAGATCTGAAGAAGTTCCGATATCATCAGTTGCTCCAGCTGTCTCTTCTGAGTCAGGGCCCCACACAGGCGGTTTGGGCATGGGTCTTGGTGAGAGTTCTGTTGAAGAGTCTCTGGGAAAGGACTTTAACGGAGATCCAGTGCTTACACTAAATGTGCCAGAGGTAAAAGGATGTAAAATATAGCAGGGAGTGGCTAGCTAGTTATAATTTACACACAACAAACTTCACCCTTTTTAGTGTATAATTTAACAAATTTTGATAAACCTATATATATTATATAACTGATACATAAACAATTCCATCACTTTCAAAATTTTCCAGTGTCCTTTTTTAGTCACTCCTCTCCACCCCCAGCTTCTGACAGCAACTAATCTTTTCTTCTTTCCCTATAATTTTGCTTTTGTGAGAATGTATGTGGTAGAATTTTTATTGAGTGTGTTTTTAGTCTCTGGAACATAGAGATAAAATAACCAATGGCTAGCTTTCTGTACAAGTTTTAAAAAAGGAAGTGTTTTGTACAGAGAGAACTCTTGCTTCAAGTTCCTGTAGTTATTCTAATGTGCATCCAGCCCTGAGCAAATCCTTAATCTGGAAGAAAAGCATGAATTAGCCAGGTGAAGGGAGAGGAACATGGATGAAGAACAAGTGTGAAACAGCATGAAATGCTCTGGGACTATATAAATAGTTGTGAGTGGGATATAAATGAAAAAAGTGCTTAGAGATGAAGATAGGCAGCCTGGGACTCCTTATCATAAAAGGAGTTTTTATGGCTTGCTAAGGAGTTTGGGTTATATCNATAAGTTTATATTAAAACAAACACAAATGTAGTATGGGATGAAAACTTCAATTTTACAAATGTTTTTACACATGTATTCCCCTATTACATCAATAATTTTGTTTACAAGTAAGTTTCACTTTATCAACGAGAACAAAGCTGGATTCAGGTCTTCTAACACCTGACTCAGTGATCAGTCCACTTTTCTACTAGCTAATATTGAAATGAAAGTTTAGCCATTACCATACGTAACCTTAAGGATTTGTAATTTATTCTAAATTTTGTCCTAAAAAACTGAATTAATTACTACTCTTAACATACTCATAAATAATGTAGTATAAGTATCCATTTCTCTTTAAACAGGTCTACTTCAGTAGCAGGTGTGAACAAAATAATTTTCTCCCAAGCAACTGATACTTCATACCTTTTGTCTGATGCTGCGCTGTGCTCAGTTGTGTCCAACGCTCTGTGACTCCACAGACTGTAGCTCCCCAGGCCCCTCTGTCCATGGGATTTTCCCCACAAGAATACTGGAGTGGGTTGCCATTTCCCTCTCCAGGGGATCTTTCCAACCTAGGAACTGAACCCATACCTCCTGCATCTCCTGTTCGGCAGGTGGATTATTTACCACTGAGCCACCTGGTAATATTTATCTTTTGTTTAGTACTTTTAAATAAATATGTAGATGGTTACTTTAGAAATAATTTTATGTGAAAATAATTTATAATGTGCTACTCATACATCCCATTTTCCAAAAACAATTAGGAATTTTTGAAAAGAAAACCACACCAAAAATTTTAATACGCACTGAAGTCATGGAAAAATAAAGTTTATTCTACTAGGAATGTCAACTTATCATTGAGTATTCTCCAAAGTGGAAATTACACAGTGCCATTTCAGGAAAGACTGTTCAACTCACCCTCAACATCCACAAATGACTATCACAATAGTTAAACCACGTCGAAATAGTCCAACATAATTAGGCTTCAATATATTGGGCCATTATGTTCTTCTAAGATGCTAATAAACTGTAACCGGAAATATTAAAATCAAAAGAAAAGATATTACTTGAGGCTAATTATCATACAGACTGTTAGTTCCTTGCTGTATCCAATCCAGAACATTAATAAAGGAAATATTTTACTGCAAAGAAAATTTTATTTCATATATGTTACTAGTCATGAATTTGTCATTATTACATAAATGCTGCCCAGTGCCATTAACCAAATGGCATGACCATTTTATGTCCACACCAATTTTTTTAACTTTTACTTTTTATTTGGAAATAATTTCTAGTTTAGAGAACAGTTGCCAGAATCTGACGTAGAAATCTGTTAACATTTTGCCTTATTTGCATGCATTCCTGGCTGTAAACATCACTTTCTCTGTGTGTTGGTGTCCGTCTTGGTAGACACTTTAAAAAGAACTAAACCATTTGAAAGTAAGCTGTAGACATGACCCTTCACCCCCAAATACTCCACAGTTCCTGTAAGACCAGGGACATTTCCTTACAGAGAAATGATAGTACAATTATCACACACAGTTCCAGTCAAGCCTTTTATGTTGCATTTAGCTGTCATTTCTTCTTACTCTTATAATCTAGAAGGGCTTCCCTGGTGGCTCAGAGGTTAAAGTGTCTGCCTCCAATGCGGGAGACCCGGGTTCAATCCCTGGGTTGGGAAGATTCCCCTGGAGAAGGAAATGGCAATCCACTACAGTATTCTTGCCTGGAGAATCCCATGGACGGAGAAGCCTAGTAGGTTACAGTCCATGGGGTCACAAAGAGTCAGACATGACTGAGCGACTTCACCTCACCTTGTAATCTAGAGTTGTCCTGCTCTTTTTCCTCTTATGTGTACTTGACATTTTAGGAGAGTCCAAGCTAGTTTGCAATCTGGATTTTTTTATTGCTTCCGTATTATAGATTCAGGTTATGTGTCTTTTGGCAAGAGTTACTGTATAGGTGATCTTTTGTGTTACAGTCCATGGGGTTTCTAAGAGTCGGACACGACTGAATGACTGAACTGAACTGATCATATCAGGGGACACATAATGTCAGTTTATCCCATTATTGGTGATAGTAATTGATCTCTGGGGTATAATGGTACTCACCAGATTTTTCTGTTATAATAGCACCTTTTCCATTTAGTAATTAAGTTTGCATTGATGATTCTTGCCTGAATCAATTAACTGACATTGTTGATTGCAAAATGAAAGTTTTAAGATCTTAAGCATGTGGGGAGGGAGGTGGGCGGTTGGTTCAGGATTGGGAACACATGTACACCTGTGGTGGATTCGTGTTTATGTATGGCAAAACCAGTACAGTATTGTAAAATAAAGTAAAATTAAAAAAATATATATCTTAAGCAGTGGAGAATTAAAATTGTAATTGTATTTTAGAGAAAACAATGTTTACAATTTTGTGGAAAACAGATTTGATGGAGCCATGCTGGAGGCAAAGAGACCAGTTTGCTTCCATATGCATGTCACCTCCTAATGGTGCAGTGGCTGCTGAGATGGGGCTAGAGAGAAGGTTGAGGGGTTTATGTCTCCCTTTTCTATTACTTCAAAAATCATTTCATATTCTACACATATTTAGCAATTTATTCATAATTGCTTTGTGTATATATGTATATTTATTTAAATGAATCAACATTTTATTGGTACATCTGAAAGTTTCAAAACACCTGAAAAATTCTCTGCTTAGGTTAGCTAAGTTGTTGAGTTTTGAAACAATAACTGTTCACATTGTCAGGAAATCTTTTTAAAACTTAGATTTGGTTAACCTTACTCTTTTAATTTTTTATGGCAGTGTATACCAACTAGTATTCCAGAAGTCCAGCAAGGGAATATAAACGATCTTGAAGACATAACAGGTATGATAATCTGCTTCAGTGGTATCATAGAATAGAATGTTTTTTACTTACTCCCCATTTGACTGTAGAAGAAAAAAAAAAGCAGTTTTGTTGGTCTATGATGGCCTTAAATTTTTTTTAAAAAGACACTTGAAATATTTTGTATATAAGCTTTGTTATTCAGAATTATAAATCTTATAAAAAAGGAATTATAAATCTTCTCAGTAGAGAATCATCTTTATCCTTTATGAAATTACTTGTTATTTACTAATTTCTTGAGGGGTATAATTTAGTTTTTTTATTCTTTGGGATAAATTATCATGGGACTTTTTAGAAATGAAGTAGTGATTTTCTGTCATTTCACAGTTCAGCTTTTCATTTCTAACTTTTAAACTTTGATAGTCAATCTAGTTAATGTGCATCAGGATGGTGAGGATGAACAAACTTTTATTTTAACTCTGGTGGAAATCCCAGAAGAATATGCTGATAGCACTGTGCAGTTAATGCCAAATCCTTCACTGCCGGCGCCCATCTTGGTCAAATCAGTGAATACAAAAGAAAGAGAAGACACGAGGTAATGATCATCTGACCTGCTTTTGCTAGGAGGAAGGGGTGCTTTATGAATTGAATAAAATTGATTGACAAGCCATTCACCAACCTTATTTGTAATTGTCATGGAGATCTTATTTAATAATTATGTGATAAGTTAGAGAAAAATTACTGATTTTATAGCTGATAAAGTTGCCATTTAAACGTATACTACTACTTTGTTGGTATTTTAAGTATTTTGAAAGCTAAAAAAATTAGCAATGTGGATCATAAAATATCATGTTAAAGATGTAGCTACATTGTATACATTTTAATTCTGAAATAAATATACATTCACAGAAATTTACAAAAGTAGTACAAAGAGGATGCACTTTAAAATATTTGTGATACTCATTTTCTTTGCTGTAAAATTCTTTAGTTGTATTTTAATAGTCATTGGTTAAGATGCTTAATTGTCTATCAAGTAACATCTGAAATTGAAGCCTTTATATTAGGAAGAAATATTTTAGACTAAAATTTAACTTTACTGACAAAACATTTTTATGCCTCAGATTTAATTCAGTATTATGGAATTTAAGTTATGAGCTCTTAAGTATGAATGGAGCTGAAAACTAACATTTTTGTGACTGTGGCCACGTATAAGTTATTTAGAAGTTTCTTTGGTAGTTTTCTTGAGAGTAGCTCAGCCTTTAACATCATTAAGTAATTAATTTACTGTGTGTGTATTTTCTATGCAGTATCAGTTTTCCAGTAACTTCAGTTGGTCAAGATGACATGTGTTTATCTAATTCTGAAAGAGATGATTTGGAAAATGCTGCTGCTAGTTTGAATCTTGTATCTAGGAAGAGAGATCATTGTAGCGTTGATGAAAGTGACCATGTCCCTCCTGCCAAAAAAACTTCACTCACTTCAACAGATGATTGTCAAA
Source organism: Raphicerus campestris (assembly GCA_006410735.1). Lineage (NCBI taxonomy): Eukaryota > Metazoa > Chordata > Mammalia > Artiodactyla > Bovidae > Raphicerus > Raphicerus campestris. Next base: position 36,346 of record SJYW01018939.1, on the reverse strand, counting down.
AATATACCTCTGAGGTAAGATGGAAGGAATCATTAAACAAGTAAGATGGCCATATCAATGGACCTTCCTTTAGACTCTTTGTATAAACATAGTTCTAATAGTTTCTACCATAAATAATCCAGATAAAACTGGTTTTGGACTTTTACTTTCTACTAGGTGGAAATTGATGGATGTTACTCAGGAAACCCATTCCCAGTTCATTGTCATTGGCTAAAGATAAGACTGAAAGCATCATACGGATGTGGATTTTGGCTGTACCAGTTAAAAGCTGTGGGATCTTAGGAATGATACTGAATGACTTCCCTATTGTGTAAGATGGTAATAGTGATATCATTACGTGTGTGCACACGCGCGCTCAGTCATGTCCAACTTTCTGTAACCCCTTGGACTACAGTCTGCCAGGCTCCTCTGTCCATGGGATTTTCTAGGCAAGAATACTGTAGTGGGTTTCCATTTCCTTCTCAAGGATATCTTCCCGTCCCAGGGATCAAACCCGTGACTCTTGAATTCCTGAATTGGCAGGCAGATTCTTTACTACTAGCACCACCTGGGAATATCATCTCTACCATTATCGTCATGCTTAAAGCTTCCCGTTGCTCTTAGGAATAAAAGCAGAACCTCTAAGACCCTGTTTGTTCATTTGGTTGTTCTCTGTGTCTAATCTCATATTGTGCTGGGCTCTGCCTTGACTGTGGCCATTTTTCAGTTTCTTGAGTACACCGTATTTCTTCATGTTCCAGGGCATTTCTTTTGCTCTCTGTTCTGTTTGAAATGTTTCCTTGCACAGTACACAGACTTCTTGAGCTCAGTCATAAACCTCAGGGATGCCTGACAGCACTGTGCAGATTCAGTTACTGGCCTCTGTGTTGTAGGTTTGTTAAGCATCCTCTTCGTTTTTGTTTCTGGTACTCATCAGAGGGTACTACACTATGGAAAGATTAGAACGATACTCTCAAAAGGATGGTTGAAGACCAGTAGTCCTTAGGTTATAGCAGACAATAGAAGTGGTATAGTCTTCTGTATCTAATAGTTTAAAAAATGGTATTCCAGAATAATTTTAAATTTCTCTTAGTATGTATAAAGTTGAACATCTTTTCATATATTTAAGGCTTCCCTTGTGGCTCAGCTGGTAAAAAATTTGCCTGCAATGCAGACCTGAGTTCGATTCCTGTGTTGGGAAGATCCCCTGGAGCAGGGAAAGGCTACCCACTCCAGTATTCTGCCCTGGAGAATTCTATAGACTGTATAGTCTGTGGGGTTGCAAAGAGTCGGACACAACTGAGCGACTTTCACTTCATATGCTTAAGATCTAGTTTTATTTCCTTTCCTGCGACATGAGTGCATTCTTTACCCTTTTTTTTCAATTTGGTTTGTTGATCTTTATCTTATAAATTTAGAGGAACTGTCTATTTTGAATATTTGTTATATGAGTTGCAAATTTTTTTTTCTTAGGTTGCTGTCTTTTTTTTTTTTGGCTGCGCTGGGTCTTCGTTGCAGTGAGGGGGCTTTTTCTAATTGCAGCTTGTGTAGGGCTTCTCTAGTTGTGGTGTGCGGGCTGAGTTGCCCTGCACGTGAGGGTCTCTGTGGGATCTTAGTTCCCTGACCAGGGATTGAATCCTCAGCCCTTGCCACTGGAAGGCAGATTCTTAACCACTGGACCACCAGGGAAGTTCCTTCAGGTTGTTGTCTTTTAATTCTACTTTTTGTGATTTTCTTCTGGAGACTTGTTTGCTTAACTTTTTAATGTGACAGTCTTGAAACATTTAAAAAGGTAGTTGTTGTCCAGTTGCTAAGTCATGTCCTGTTCTTTGTGACCCCATGGACTGCAGCACGCCAGGCTTCCCTGTCCCTCACTATCTCCCAGAGTTTGCTCAGGCTCCTGTCCATTGAGTTGGTGATGCCATCCAACCATCTCATCCTCTGTCATCCCCTTCTCCTTTTGCCTTCAGTGTTTCCCAGCATCAGTGTCTTTTACAATGAGTCGGCTGTTCATAGCAGGTGGCCAGAGTTTTGGAGCTCCAGCTTCAGCATCAGTCCTTCCAATGAATGTTCAGAGTTGATTTTCTTTGGGATTGACTGGTTTGACCTCCTTGCAGTCCAAGGGACTCTCAAGAGTTTTCTCTGGCACCGACAGGTTGAAGGCATCAATTCTTCGGTGCTTAGCCTTTGTATCCCTATGTATCTATCATCCAGTTTCAACATTTTGTCAGCATTCTATGTAGACATTGTTTCACTTTATTTTAAAAGTGTATTTAATGATATGGAAAAAAGAACATAGCATATCATTATATGCAAAATTATGCCACCAGTTCATAATATTCCGTTTAACAAATGGCAGGCTTCCCAGGTGGCTTAGTGTAAAGAACCTGCCTGCCGATGCAGGAGACATGAGAGACTTGGGTTCTATTCCTGGGTCGGCAAGATCCCTTAGGGAAGGAAATGGCAACCCATTCTAATATTCTTGCCTGGAAAATTCCATGAACAGAGAGGAGCCTGCCAGGTTATAGTCTGTGTAGTCGCAGAGAGTCAGACAGGACTAACCATAGCACACATGTTAAAAAATGATAGCTATACTTTGGAGTGAGTAAATCTTAAAAATAAAGATATCCAGTGTCTGTTGGCCTATTTGAGAGTTTAATTTTCTAAAAAGTTGGTTATAATTTTGAATTCTAGAATGTATACACATTACACTTAGAAATACAAATGATTTTTATTTTTCTGTAATCAGATTTATTAGCCTTTTGGGCTATTCCCTGATGATCCAATGGTTAAAACTTGGCGCTGTCACTGCTGGGACCCAGGTTCAATCCTTGGTAGGGGAACTGAAATCCTGCAAGCTCAAAAAATTTTTTTCTTTCAATTAGTCTTTTTATGTATGCCTGTGGAGATTACATTATACACTGAAAGTCTACCTTGAAATTAATATAAATTCTTCTAATTAATACCATTGATTTGTTTAGAATTTACTTTGGTTTTAAGAACAGTGGAACCAACTTAATTTTCCCCAGATACCTGTTTGTCCCAGCATCATTTATTGAAGAGTTCATCTTTTATCCACTGATTTAAAATTCCACTTTTGGGGACTTCCCTGGTGGTCTGATGATTAAAACTGCATGCTTCCATCGCAGGGGGCATTGGTTCAGTACCTGGTTGGGGAAATTAGATCCTGTGTGCTGCACTGTGAGACAAAAAAATAAAGATGTAGTTTTTGAAAAAAAAATCATTAAAAATTAAATAAAATTCCCGTAAATATTTGGGTATATTCCTAAATTTTCTTTCTTCTGCATTGATTTACCTATTTGTTCTGGGGTCAGTTTCACACTGTAGCTTTTAAGTGCTTTAATATCTTAAAGGGACAGTCTGTTCTCCTCCCTGAACCCCAGTACAATTTTCTTCTTTTTCCAAGATCTCCCTAGTTGCTTATTATGTTTTAAAGTTTATATTAATTTTAGCATGTGCTTATCTGGAGCTTAAAAAAAAAAAAACAACCCTGTTGGTACTTCTGTTATGATCGTGCTACCTTGACAGATTAACACAGAGAAAACTGACATCATAAATGTGATGCTGAATGTACCTATCCAGAAACTCTTGTGTGTCTTTCCATTTCTTTAAGACTTCTTTTGTGTCTGTCTCTTAATGCTGTTTTAAGTTCTTCTTCATATAAATCTGGTTTATTTCTTACTGGGCTATATCTAAGAATTTTATCTTTTTTTGTTGTTGTTGTTACTATTATCATTAAGTTCTTTTCATTTAGAATGCTTTACAAATTCCCCTCATTGTGTGTAATATTTTTTCAGTTGGTTCTCTAGAGTTTTCTAAGTAAACAGTTATATCATCTGCAAATATAATTTTAATTCTTCTNCTATATCTAAGAATTTTATCTTTTTTTGTTGTTGTTGTTACTATTATCGTTAAGTTCTTTTAATTTAGAATGCTTTACAAAATTCCCCTCATTGTGTGTAATATTTTTTCAGTTGGTTCTCTAGAGTTTTCTAAGTAAACAGTTATATCATCTGCAAATGTAATTTTAATTCTTCTCTTCTACTTTTTACACCTTGAATTTCTTTCTTTTTCTAATTATATTGGCCACTCCTGACTTCAATGGGAATACATCCAGTGTTTATGAAATGGGATACTGGCTTTTGGACTGCAGTAGTTAATATTTTATATTGTTAACAAAATACCTCTCTATTCAATTTTACGTTTTTTTTTTCCCCAAGAATGAATACTATTTCATACTTTTCCTGCAGATAGAGAGATGATGCTATTTTTCTCTTCAGATGGGTTGATTTGTATTAATGTTTTAAAGTACTGAATCATCTTTACATTCCTGAAACAAACTTTTTGACTGTGCCAAACAGATGATGCGATGTTGGTCCCCCAACCAGGGATTGACCCCATGCCCTAGGCAGTGAACATGTGAAGTCCTAACGGCTGGGCTGCCAGGGAATTCCTAAACTCTGTTTGATTATGATGTTTTAGTCTTTTGACGTGCTGCTAAATTATGCTGGTAATACTTCATTTGATGTTTTTGCACTGATGTAAAAAACTGCTTAGTTGGATCAATATTACACTTGCTTTGTAAAAGGCATTTGGAAGCTTTTCCTCTTCTGTTATGCTACAGAATAATTTAAATAGTAGCTGCAGTGTTTGATAGAAGCATCTATCATAGTGTTTTCATAATGTTTGATAGAAATCCTGTGAAACAAGTCTGACCCTAGTGTTTTGTAGGAGATCACCGATTTTCTTTACTAAGAAAGGAAGAAGGAGGACTTCCCTAGTCTAGGGGTTAAGACTCTGCACTTGCGCTACAGGAGGTGCTGGTTCATTCCTGGGTCCAGAAAGTTCTACATGCCTTGCAGTGTAGCCAAAAAAGTTAAAAAAAAAAAAAATTGAATTTTTTTTTTAAAGGAAGGAAATAAAATCAATTTTGACAACTATAATATTTTTTTGTAAATTTTCTTGAAACAGGTATGTTCAAAGGAATTAAGAAATGTTTTGGAGGAAACAGNACCAAAAAAGTTAAAAAAAAAAAAAAATTGAATTTTTTTTTTAAAGGAAGGAAATAAAATCAATTTTGACAACTATAATATTTTTTTGTAAATTTTCTTGAAACAGGTATGTTCAAAGGAATTAAGAAATGTTTTGGAGGAAACAGGTGAGTGAAATGATTGCATTTTGGTTAGTACCCTTCATAACTATTGTTTAAATTTGGGATAGAAGATGAGTCTTGCTCATTTTTCTCTAAGAATCAAGCCTTTATTATTAGAGGGTGTTTTGTTTTCTTTTTGGTCCCTTCTGAGATCTTAGGTTTAGCACTTTAATAGCCCTAAAAAGCTACTTTCATCCTATACTTAATAAAAAAACCATAGAATTCCAGGATTTCCTGTAAAAGCTCAACAGTTACATTTGAGGAATTAGAAAGCTGTGTATAAGGGAGTTTTTATAGGTCCTTAGTTAGCTTTAACCTTTTTTGTGTTTAATTAATTTTTATTGAAGTATAGTTGATTTACAGTGTTGTGTTACTTTCTGTTATACAGCAAATTGAATCTGTTATGTTATGCATATACATATATCCACTTTTAGGTCTTATTCCCATTTAGGTCATTACAGAGTACTGATTAGTGTTCCCTGTGCTATACAGTAGGTTCTTACTCGTTATCTAGTTTTATGTATAGTAGTATCTATATGTCAGTCCCAGTCTCCCAGTTTATCCCCCCAACCCATTCCTCCTTGGTAAGCATGAGTTTGTTTTCTACATCTGTGACTCTTATTTCTGTTTTGTAAATAGGTGCATCTGTAGATTCCACGTATAAGTGATACATGTGATATTTGTCTTTCTGTGTCTGACTTCACTCAATATGACATCCCTAGGTCCATCCATTTTGTGGCATTGTTTCATTCCTTTTAATGGCAGAGTAATATTCCATTGAATATAGGTACCATATCTTTGTCCGTTCCTCCATTGATGGACATTTAGGTTGCTTCCGTTTCCTGGCTATTGTAAATAATGCTGCAGTGAACATTGGGGTACACATATCTTTTCAAATTATGGTTTTCTCTGGATATATGTCCAGAAGTGGGATTGCTAAATCATATGGTATATCTATATTTTGTGTTTTAAGGAACCTCCATACTGTTCTCCATAGTGGCTGTACCAGTTTACATTCCTACCAACAGTATAGGAGGTTTCCCTTTTCTCCACACCCTCTCCAGTGTAGATTTTGTGTGTGGTGATGGCCATTCTGACCTTAGCTTTACCCTTTAATTAG
>SJYW01018939.1:0-20900 GCA_006410735.1 Raphicerus campestris | reverse complement strand
GCATGAGTTTGATCCCTGGTGCAGGAACTAAGATCCCAATGGCTGGGCAGCAGGGCAAGAGAAAAAAATTTAATTATACAGGTATTGATGTTGTCCTGTAAAATTTTGTACATTCCTGCTCTTAGTTTCTTTACTATAATAACCTGCCTATGAAAAATTTAGTGACTATTAAAAAAAAAAGAATGTGTCTTTCTGGATATTTTTGAATATCTTTACATTTGCATTTCTAGACCTGGCAGAAGACCCCTGGGATTTTTGTCTTTACTATGTTCAAAGAATAGCTTGGACTCTGATGAACCTACACAGGTTCATAGTAAGAAACGCCTAAAACCTGTTATACCTGTATCAAGACAAAATTCGAAAAGATCTAATCTGCCTAGTGTAAGCCAGAAAAAAACTCAAGAGTCCTCTGATGTTCCATCTCCAAGTGTTGTTGACAGTACTCAACATACGAATAATGCTAGTTCAGCAACTCAGGTATGTGATAACTGTTCTTTGTTTATTTGTACAGAATGGATTGGTTATCCATCATTGGTTATCATCTAGGAAAGACATGGTAATTACTTTCTTCATCTGGATGTCAGAAATTATTGCATAGCAACTCCAATCCACTTCCTGATTACCTACCCTACTTATTAGAAGAAGATAAGATGCTGAATTAGAAAGTTACAGCTAGTTTGGTACAGAGCCATTGAACTAACCATAAATGAACACTTAATTGCCAGTCCTGTACTGCAGAGGGGCTTCCCGAGTAGCTCAGATGGTAAAGCATCTGCCTACAGTGCGGGAGACCCGGATTCGATCCCTGGGTCGAGAAGATCCCCTGGAGAAGGAAATGGCAACCCACTCCAGGACTCTTGCCTGGAAAATCCCATGGACTGAGGAGCCTGGTAGGCTAAGTCCATGGGGTCACTAAGAGTCGGAGACGACTGAGCGACTTCACTTTACTGCAAAGATCCTTCTGACTTTTTTGCTGCTTTTGTGGAAGCAAAACAAAGCAGTGCTTGCATTTTATTTCCTTTAGGAAAAACGTCCTGACACCTACAGGAATTCAAGGAACGGTAAAATTAGAATTTGCTTGCATGTTTCATTTCTGTGCATTCTAAAGCTGTCATAGCAAGTACTGGGGCAGAAAAATCTGGGAACTTATATCAAAGACTTTGGAAGAATATTGGGGTGACTTATCTCAACAAAGAAAAGGCTGGTGACTATTATTGGATAGCATGGAGCCTCAAAGGAAAGGGTATTTTTGTAAAGAACATTTTTAACATTTTAGAAGTATTTTATGTTATTTCCTACAATTATATTCTGAGACCAGAATTTTTTGAGTCTTTATTATTGTCGGCAAATTACTTTGGAGAATAGTAATTACCAAGTGTCACCATGCCAGTTTGGTCACATCCTTACCAGCCCGAGATATTCCTCTTCAAAATGAACTTGTTTTTCTTATTTAATATGTGGTGGAGGAGTGGAAATGTAATTTCATTTTCTAAAAACCGTGTGTTCATTTGCTTCTGGCTCTGCTGAGTCCTTGCTGCAGTGTGAGGGCTTTCTCTAGGAGGCAGGCAGGGGCTACTCTGTGGCTGCCGTGTGTGGCCCCCCTTGTGGAGCCTGGGCTCCAGAGCGTTAGTTAGCTCAGTAGCTTAGTTGCCCCAAGGCATTTAGGATCTTCCCAGACCAGGGATTGAACCCCTGTCCCCTGCATTGGCGGGCAGATTCTTAACTGCTGGACCACCAGGGAACTCCTGTCATTTCAACTTTAACATTTGCATTTCTTCAGTTATTAGTGAGTTGGTTCCCCCCTCATATATTTACTAGATTCTGTTTCTGTCTTTTTAAAAATTGCTGTGTTGTTTTTGTTTACTGATTTATACCTTTTGGAATCTCAGTCGTTTTCTTTTGTATGAGTTCTTTATGCATGTAAATAAGCCACACACCTTTTAGCTCTTTACGACAAGTATTTTATCCAAGTTTATTTACTTTAAAAAGTTTTGTTACACATAACTTTTAAATGTTTAGTTCAATCTGTAACTTGTTTCTTTGTAAGTTATTAAAGTACTTTTATGATTAAAAGGTTTTCTCCACAGGTATAAAATTTTGAATAATCAGTTTGGTATATAGTGTGAGGCAAGAGTTTAAATATTATCCTCAACTTGCTACTTTGTTTTTTTGACTAACATATTCCACGTTTTATTTATTTATTTATTTTCTTTTCCGCATGTTTTAAAATGCATAACCTACAAAAGAGAGTTTATAGTAAAATATTTCCCACATCTGTCCTTTAGCTTTGTAGTTCGTCCTTTCTGCAGGTATGTCGTATTATCAGATTTTGGTTTACTTTTCCAGAGACATTTTAATACACGTAAATATAAACATTTTTCTTCTTTTTTTACATAAATAATGGCATATCACCTCTTCTTTGCTTTTCACATGTAGTAGTGTGGCTTGGAGACATTATAAAACAGTAGATAAAAGGCTTCCTTCTCTCTTTCTTTCTTCTGTTTTTTAATATTTATTTTTATTTATGTATTTATTTGGCTACACCAGATCTTTGTTGCAGCACGCGGGATCTTTAGTTGTAGCATGCAAACTCTTAGTTGTAGCATGTAGGAACTAATTCCCTGACCAGGGATTGGACCTGGGCCCCTGCATTGGGAGCACCGAGTCCCAGCCACTGGACCACCAGGGAAGTCCTTTGCTCTCTTAAAAAAAATTGAATTATTAACTTTTTATTTTGAGATAATTATAGATTATCATGGAGTTATAAACAACCGTATGGAGGGATCTCATCTACCCTTCACTCATTTCTCCCCAGTGGTAACGTCTTATGAAAGGCTCCTCCAGTATCACAACTCCTATACTGACATTCCAATAGTCAAGATACAGAACAGTTCTGTCACTAGAGGAGTCTTTTGTTTAGCCCTTTTATAGACACACCCACTTCCCTGCCACCCCTACTGTCTCCTTATTTTCTGGCAACCTGGTTTCCAGTAAATATGTCTTTTGTGTACTTAACTGGTGGTCCAGTGGCTAAGACTCTGTGCTTCCAATGCTGGGGGGCCCTGGTGCAGTCCCTGGTCAGGGACCTAGATCCCACATGGCACAATTAAGAGTTCACAAGCTGCACCTGAAGATCCCGTGTGCCGTAACTAAGGTGCAGCAAATAAAGAAGTAAAATAATTGTATATTTCCTTTTTTTAAAGTGTGTCGTCCAAAGAATGTTTTATAAATGGAATCGTATTTGGGATTGGTGTCTCTTCAGTAGTGAGTCATCTAGTTGGTTTTACATATCAATAGTTTGTTCCTTTTTATTGCTGGATAGTATTTCATAGTATNAGAGTTCACAAGCTGCACCTGAAGATCCCATGTGCCGTAACTAAGGTGCAGCAAATAAAGAAGTAAAATAATTGTATATTTCCTTTTTTTAAAGTATGTCATCCCAAGAATGTTTTATAAATGGAATCGTATTTGGGATTGGTGTCTCTTCAGTAGTGAGTCATCTAGATGGTTTTACATATCAATAGTTTGTTCCTTTTTATTGCTGGATAGTATTTCATAGTATGGATGTACCAGCTTTGTTTATCCATTTACCCACCAAAGGACATCTAGGTGGTTTTCAGAGTTTGTTATAAATAAAGCTGTGAGCTTCTGGATGCAGCTTTTTGTATGGACATAAATTTTCCTTTTTTTGTTTTTCAGGAATAAGTGCCCTTGTTATTTTTAATGATTCTGTAATATTCCATTGTTTGAATGTACCATTGAGTGAGTGATACTGGTCTCACACAGGCATTTACGTTACTCCTAATTGTTTGCTATTTCAAACAGTATAGTAACAACTCATGTATAAATAGACCATTTTCACATTTATAGGTTAAATTCCTAGAAATAGAATTGCTGGTCTAAAGCAATGATTATTCTTTTGATAGACACTGCCTGATTATCCTCCATAGGGGTTATATCAGTTTCAGTTCTTAGCAGCAATGTATGAGAGAGCCTTTTCCCTCACAATAGTATATTATTAATGTTGTTCATTTTTTATCTTCTTCGTAGATTTAATGAACACATGTGTCTGTGGTATAGGTTGCAGTTTTTTGTCCCTCTGTGGCATTTATTTGTCTTTGGATTTTGTATGTGGTTGTTTGTGCCATGCAGATATATGTACATGAACTTATCAATCTGCTATAGTTTCTGGCTTTCTTGCCATTCCTTCACACTCTCTCCTCTACTCTAAGATCATAAACCATTTTCCTATGGTATTTTACAGTAGATTGTTTTAAAACTCAGTTTTGTTTTTGGCAGGGCTGGCCCATTGTTGCCGCCCCGGGTTTTGTCTCGTTGCGGCGAGCTGGGGGCTACTCTCTAGTTGGGGTGCATGGGCTTCTCCCTGTGGTGAGCTCTTCTGCAGGGCACAGGCTTAGAGTGCATGCCTTTGGTAGTGGTGCGTGGGCTCAGTGGTGATGGCACACGGGCTTAGTTGTCCCATGGCATGTAGGATCTTCCTGGACCAGGGATTGAACCTGTGTCTCCTGATTGGCCGGTGGATTCTCTACCACTGAGCCACCAGGGAAGCCCCTATAGTCGATTTTTAAAAATGTTTTTACTTTTAAGTTTATTGATCCATCTAGAACATGTAATGGTGAGGTATAATAAGTCTGATTTCCTTTTTGTGAGATAAACAGTTGTCCAATATTATTTATTGGATTATCAACCTTTCTCAAATTTTTTTGGAAATATCACTTTTATCAGGTACTAAATTTCCATCCATACGTGTTAGGGATATTTCTAGTCTATTTCATTGATATGCATGTCTGTTCCTGTGCCAATACCATGCCTTCTTAATTTTTCTAAATTTATAAGTATGCTAATTTTTGATAGAATTGCTTTGATTTGCGATATTTTCTTATGTACCGTGCTGTTTCATGGGTACTATTTTGGTCATTAAAATGTTTTCATTTAGATTTAATAGTGTTATATTTTCAATATTATTTTTTTCACAGAAATTTGAATGAAGTAATAAACGTGTACATTACAGTTAATCTAGTTATGTCTAGTATTGTATATTTGCTGATTTTAATTTTATTATTATAACTACTGCTGCAAAGGTTATCTCTTACTATGTTTAGGATTATTTCTTTAACAGCACAGAAATTAAATTATTGGGTCAGTGAGTATAAACATATTTAAAGCTCTTATAGTGATAATCTGCCTGCCAGTGCAGGAAACACAGGTTCTATTCCTGGGTCAGGAAGATCCCCTGAGCAGGAAATGGCAACCCACTCCCATATTCTTGCCTGGAAAATTTCATGGACAATGGAGCCTGGTGGGCTACAGTCTGTGGGGTTGCAAAGAATCATACATTGCTGAGAGACTAAGTGAGTGAGTACTTATTGCTATATTGCTTTTCAAACAGGTATCAATTTAGACCACCACTATCAATATAAATGTTATACTGCAGACTTATTTTTATTATCTTTTTAGGTTTCTCATAGTCGTCCCTTACCGAAAGGAGAATGTAAAGGTGGCCAAAACCGGGTACCTGAAGAGGAGCCAACCACAGTCTCTGAATATTTNTTTAGACCACCACTATCAATATAAATGTTATACTGCAGACTTATTTTTATTATCTTTTTAGGTTTCTCATAGTCGTCCCTTACCGAAAGGAGAATGTAAAGGTGGCCAAAACCGGGTACCTGAAGAGGAGCCAACCACAGTCTCTGAATATTTCTTTAATGATATCTTTATTGAAGTGGATGAAACAGAATAGAAAGTCGCCTTTTTAATTTTTTTTTTTAAGTCTGTGATTTCCAGAATCAGTTATATCAACAAAGCAGTATTGAGAATAATCATCACTGGCAGTTTTTCTTTAGGTAGATTTTCAGTATTTATTCAGCTTGATTTGAAGCTTTTATAATCAGTGAAAAACATTGCTGGGGTCCTTTTCATTCTGATTGGCTCAGCATTTTGGAAATATCAACCAGTTAAGACTGCTTTCTCAGACAGAAATAACAGGTCTTGTTTACATTTTGACTCTTTCTGTACTGAACACACATGAACATCCTCGAATGTTGTGGGTAATGTCTGTGTAAGTCACAGTGCTGGTGTATTTGGAAGTAGATTGTATTTAATGTTCAGCGAACCTTTTGTGAAGGTTTTTTTTATGTTTGCTTAGGGCTTTTTGTTTTTGTTCTAGGATTTTGGGGGGTTTGGGTGTTTTTTTAAAATTTTGGTTTTTTAGTATGGTGAAAGCCTTTTCATTTGCCTCTAAATATATGAAAGAAATTGTGAAACTCCAGTTTAGTATGGTAACTGTTAAAAACTTTTCTATTATCATCTGACTGAAAAATGTGTATTTTTCTAATTCATATTGATGTAACATTAGTCCTAATTGAAGAACTAGTATTTAACTTACTATTTATAAAGATGAAACATCAAAAAGCTTATTTATTTTTAAATTTTTTATTTGAAAGAATATTCAGTTTTAATTTTTTACCCCTGAGATTATGGGTAAAGAAGGCATTAACAAATTTATGTTTGTCTCCTTTCCCTCTTTAATTTTAAAGATATTTAAAGTGATATAACTAAAGTATTTGGATAGTATATATGTTTGAATACATTTTTTTCTCATAGTTCAGTATATTGACTTTGTACTGTGAATTTTTTGTTTTTCTTATTTCTTAGATAATCTCAGGATTTGTATGGGGAAGAAAAAAACCTTAACCTTATTTATGAGGCAAATTTCCATACAAAACTCAGTCTCCATTACATAAACATATGCTCACATACACACATTCCTTTTTTAAAAAACAATTTCTTGTCTTCTTTCCCCCATTAAATTCTCCTTAAGGACCTAAGTATGTAGGTCTTTACGGACAGAACATAATTGAGATGTTAAAAACAGAAAATAAGATAACAATAAGCCTTTATTAAGTCAATGATTATCATCAGTATGAATTTATGGGTTGGGTTTAAATTTTGAGATTTTGTGATTTACGTAGATAATTCCTTTATCCACCCAAGCAAATCTTTAGGGTTCAAATTAAACTTCTAAAAAAACAGAATTATTCTTTTATATGAAAAGCCCTCTGGGTTGATTAATACCTTGGATCAGGAATCAGAAGCATTTTCTGCAAAAATATTTTCAAATTCATGGGTCAGATGCCTTCTGTGGTAACTCCTCAACTCTGCCGTTTCAGTATGAAAATAGCCACAGACAATGCTTATATGATGGGCATAGATGGATTGACCCCTCTATTAGACAGTAGTTTTCTTACCTTAAGGTGCTGATGTCATTACCTATGAGGTATTTATCCCTGGAATTATGAGTTGTGCCTAACAATGAAAACTGTTGATTGCATTATGAAATCAGTATTTCAGTTAGGAAGATATTTTAATGTCTAATTATGTTTGTAAATGGAAAAAATGGTGACCAGTTTTCAGATTAACTAGTAAAATTGGATTTGGCTTGGCAAGTATAACAGTAATCCTAATTTATTAAAACAATTGATATTAGAACATTTCTTATTCATTGCCTTATAATGAAATTTACAGTTTAAACTTTTTTGTCATAAAGGAGGATTTGAAGGAAATTATAAATATGCATTTATTTATTTCATGTGATTAATATGTTATAAGAATCATGGTCATAAATCACATTGCTATTTTAAATGCCACTTTTATAAATTTTTTAAAAGTCTCATATTCTGAAAAGGTTTCTTTAGTTCATGTTAGTTTAGGTGTTAGGTTTTCATAGCTAAACTATGATTTTATCCCTTGTTTAATATCACTTTAAATTTGTTAACATCTGTCTCTTGTTCATCTACAGTGAGTCAGTTTTGTGGAAGATGTAGCTTCTTACTGTAGAAAGGATAATTTTATCTTTGGGCATTCATTGCATTAGAGAATCAAGTCAGCTAAATTTTCCTGCTATTATATTCTTAAAACTACTCCTAGAAAATCAGTGTATTTACCTTACAAGGGGGAAAGACTTGTTCACACCTGTGTTTAATCTGACTCTTACAAAGATCATATGAAGAATTTGTATTTTATAAATTTTCAAAGAGATATGATTAAAGGTCTTTATTTTTTTCTTGACTTTTCCTCTTGAGCACTTATATCTTAGCAAGTGAGCAACATGATGACTTAAAAGCCTAATTGTTGGTAAAATGATTGAGGCACAGATAAAAATATGAATATCCACTGCTTACCACCATGTTTTTTGAAATATAGGTCACCATGTATACTATTTTGCTTGAAGAAGTCTTTGACAAAAAGCAATATCTGTCATTGTAAATTTTCTTGTTCTAAAGAAAGCAGTTATATTCTATAGATGTAAATTATGTAAATAAAAATTATTTTATATTATTTGTTGTGTTCTTTTCTTCAAATGACAATAAAGATATTAATGTGTTAGTGAATGAAAAATAGTCTTAGAAGTACAGTTTATACTTCCACAAAGATATAGTATAATTGGAAGAGTTAATTTTTTCTTTCATTTATGCTGTGAAGTATATTATTTTGATTTTGCAAGAATAAAGAATAGACTTTCCCCACATTTGGGACATATGAAAAGTTGCTTACTTTTTTGTTTATTTTGCTCCACATGCAGTGAAATTTTAGATAAAAGAACTCAATCTCTTTTACTCTTTTTTTTTTTTTTTCTGGAGAGAAAGGCAAATGGGAAACTTCATTTATGGATATAAACCTGGACTTCTGATATTGTCTGACCAGACCCTTATACTTTTTGTCTGGTATAAAAGGATTTTTTATTTTCTTAAAACTCCTCCCCACTCTTTTCCCGCTTTCTCCCAATATGTTAAGCACAATTTGGGTTTTATATTCAGTATTTGTATTAATGGTAATTATTCACTGTTCTACTACCTAATGAACTAAGATGACATTTCCTTTCTGGTACAGCTCTTTGTTTTTCTTGGAATTAAGAATTATTTCACTTTCTCATTTGCTTTGGGTTTGTTTTTGAACCTGTAGCTTGACCTTTCATACCCTCCAGCAAGTCTGTTTNTAAGATGACATTTCCTTTCTGGTACAGCTCTTTGTTTTTCTTGGAATTAAGAATTATTTCACTTTCTCATTTGCTTTGGGTTTGTTTTTGAACCTGTAGCTTGACCTTTCATACCCTCCAGCAAGTCTGTTTATATATAAATTTATACTTTTTGACATGGTCAGGTTGTCAGATAAATTATTTCCTTCTTCCCCCTCCTTCCCCACCCCTCTACCACCCCACTCCTGGAAAACTTATGAAAATCTTCCTTCCTGCTTTAATCCCACTGAGTCTTCACAGGGATCCATGTGCAGCACAGTTGCCCTGCTGGGACCTCTCTTGTGAGTCCCCTACCTTCTTTTCTGGTTTGGACTCCCTGTTTCTGGAGCCCACGTCATTGTTTTTCTTGATTTGATTTGGAGAGGTATATCTTCCCCTATTTACTGCGGAAGGGTATGTGGATGATTCTGTAACTTGAGACTTTACATATCTGAGAGTTTCTTTTTTTCTATTCTCTCACTTAGTTGGGCTCTATGTGGAATTCTTGAATAATTTGAAAATAATTGCCACTTCATTTCAGAATCATCCTCTGATTACATTCTGGTCTTCAGTGTTTTAAAAAAGTCTGCTGCTATTCTGATTGCCTGTCCTTTGAATGTGGGCCACTGCTTGCATGTTTTCTGACCCTGGTTCTCTGCATAGTGGGCTTCCCTGTGGCCCAGTGGTACAGAATCTGCCTTCCAAGCAGGAGACTCGGGTGCAGTGCCTGGGTCAGGAAGATCCCCTAGAGAAGGAAATGGCTACCCATTCCATTATTCTTGCCTAGAGAATCCTATGGCTCCCCAGGAGCCTAGTGGGCTAGTCCCTGGGGTCCTAAAAGAGACAGATAGAACTTAGCAACTACACCACCGCCTTTGTGCACAATAATGTGCCATCTCTTGCTGCCCCAACATTCATATCAGGGGCCTCTTTAATATGGAAATCCATTGCCTTCCCTTCTGGCAAATGTTCTTGCATTATTACTTTGATAATTTTTCTCTTCCATTTTCACTGTTCTGCTATCTGAAATTCCTATAAATCAGATTTTAAAATCTCCTTTAGTGGTTCCCTAAGTTATCTATTTTCTATTCAACCCTCCTCACCCCTTATCTCTCCTCATATTTTTGCTTTCCCCTTTGTGTCAATTTTTACTTCTATTGGAGACAAGTGTCTATTCCTTTTTAGAAGTGACTTTGTTGGTCACAAAACCCATAGAGAGAAGGCCAAAAGTCAGTGCTTCAGACTAATAGATTGTGCACAATTAAGTCAAAATCCGAGTCCTCCTTTGACTTAGTTCATAATTTTGAATCAGCAGTTTTTCCCAATGAACATTTTCAGGGCATAATTTGCATTTAATTAAGTACATAGATCTTAAGTATTCAGTTTGAATACTGACAATGTATACACCTGTGTAACCACCCCACAAAACAGACAATGTTTCATCCTCCCAGGAAGTTCCTTTAAGCTCTTTCCCCACTGCCACCCACCCAGATTACTTTCTCCTGATCTTGAACTTTATATTTTGTACTCCTTTGCATCTGATTACTTTTGCTCAACATGTTTTTGGGACTCATTAATTTTGTAGTGTGTTAGTAGCTCCCTGTTGCTAAGTTGTATTCCATTTTATGCCTACACCACATATGAATATACCATAATTGTCTATCCATTTTCCTACTGATTGTTTCTGAATTTTACCTCTTGAATAAAGCTACTATAAATATTCCTGTATAAATCTTGTGGTAGACACGTTTTTATTTCTCGTGTGTAAAAACCTAGATTATTCTAAGTACTTGATGTTCTTTGATGTGTTCATAAATGGTATTTTTAAATGCCTATTTTTATTTGTGTGTTTATTGCTGGAACTTATTGCAATTAAGATTTTAGCAAATGGGCATTCCCGGGCAGTCCAGTGGTTGTGACTGTGAAAGTTCACTGCTGAGGCCATGTGGCAAGGCCAAAAATAAGATGTTAGGAAATGTATTTTCTTTACGTTCATTCACAGTCTTACTTAGCCTTTGGAGCTATTAAAGCAAGCCTTTTAGAGACATATATATATATATAGTATTTGTTTTTAGAAAACAGACTTAAAAACTCAGTTATTGGGACTTCCCTGGTGGTCTAGTGGCTAAGACTCCTAGCTCCCACTGCAAGGGGCTTGGGTTCCATCCCTGGTCAGGGAGCTAGATCCCACATACCACAACCAAAAATCCTATATGCCCTAACGAAGATAGAAGATTGTGTGTGCTGCAACTAGGATGTGGTGGTGTCAAATGAAACTCACTTAAATTAAGATAAACAGAATAAAATTTTAAGTAATATTAAATGCTGCTGGGAAACATTTACTAACCTCAATTATTTAATAAATTTAAAGGGTAACAGTATCATCTCTTTAAAACATTGTTTTCTCATCCTTTTAGTAATTTCTCATTAGGGAATTCCGTGGCAGTCCAGTGGTTAGGACTCTGTGCTTCCACTGCAGAGGGTGTGAATTTAATTCCTGGTCAGGGAACTAAGACCCCACATGCTGTGGGGGCAGCTAAGCCCATGCTTGCAACTCCTCTGGAGCCTGTGCGCCACAACTAGAGAAGCTTATGCCCCGCAAGGAAGAGCCCAAGAGCCCTGCGCACTGGGACAAAAGCCTGCGTGCCACAGGGAAGGTCTCATGTGCCACAACTAAGACACGATGCAGCCAGATATTCTTTAAAAATCAGTTGGATTTCTATGTGCTAATAATGTACAAACTGAAAAGGAAATTACAAAAGTAACTCTGTTTACAGTAGCCTCAAAAATAACCAAATAGTAATGAAGGAGGTGAAAGACTTGAACAATGAAAACTAAAAAACAGTGCTGAAAGAGATTAAGACATAAATGGAAACATCCTATTTTCATAGATTGGCAGACTTTAATACTGTTAAGATGTCAGTGTTACCCAGTGTGATCAATAGATTCGGTGCAATCCCTATCAAACTTCTGAGATTTTTTTTTTTTTGACAGAAAAATATACCTCTAAACTTAATATGGAATCTAAGGGATCTCAGATAGTCAAAAAAATCTTGAACAAGAATAAAGCTAGAAGACTTAACATTTAATGATTTCAAAACTTACTACAAAGCTACAGTAAAAAAAAAAAAAATTGTGGTTTTAACATAAAAGACAGACGTACAGGACCTAGAATATAAGACAAAGTCAGAGATACACCACTGCATATGAAATAATTTTTGACAAGCATGCCAAGACTATTTAATGGAGAAAGGACAGTCTTTACAACAAAAGATGCTGGGAAAACTGGATATCCACATACCAAAGAATGAAGCTAACATTGTATACAAAAATTATCACAAAATAAATCTAAGTGAACTAAGATAATTTTTTTCTCATTGTCCAGTGTGTAAGAAATTGTGAGCAAGCTCAGATTGTTGTTTTTTCTCAGCCACTCAGTTGTGTCTGACTCTGCGACCCCATGGACTGCAGCACGCCAGGCTTCCCTGTCCTCTGTTTCCTGGAGTTTGCTCAAGCTCATGTCCATTGAGTCAGTGATGCCATCCAACCATCTCATCCTCTGTCTTCCCCTTCTCTTGCCCTCAGTCTTTCACAGCATCAGGTCTTTTCCAATGAGTCAGCTCTTCACATCAGTATCAGTCCTTCCAGTGAATACTCAGGTTTGATTTCCTTTAGGATTAACTGGTTTGATCTCCTTGCTGTCCAAGGGACTCTCAAGAGTGTTCTCCAACATCACAGTTTGAAAGTTCTTTGGTGCTCAGCCTTCTTTATGGTCCAACTTTAACATCTGTACATGACTGCTGGAAAAACCAGTTTTGACTAGATGGACCTTTGTTGTCAAAGTGATGGCTCTGCTTTTTAATATGCTGTCTAGTTTTGTCATACCTTTTCTTCCAAGGAACAAGCATCTTTTAGTTTCATGGCTTCAGTCACCATCCACAGTGATTTTAGAGCCCAAGAAAATAAAATCTGTCACTGTTTCCATTTTTTCTCCATTTATTTGCCATGAAGTGATGGGACTGGATGTCATGATCTTAGTTTTTTTGAATGTTGAATGTAAGGCGAGTGCAGAGAAAAAGAAAATGAGCTGGCCAGCCAGGCAAAGAAAAGCAAGTTTATTAAAGGGAAACAAGAGAATGATTGGCCCTTGAGAAGAACCAGCCTCTTCCATTCTGGTGGGTCCCTCTTACACCCTCCAGGTGGGGAACTGGGTCCCCTGGGAGGGGAGGGGTCTTAGTTTATCTTTAGTCTACATGTGGAGTTTGGTGGTCAGTAGTCTTGAGAAAGCTGAAGGTGTTCAATGGTAGGGTGGCCACTTAGTCTTGGCAAAGAGTACCAATGGCTAAAACGATGTCACGTGAGCAAAGTGGTCAGTTTCATGGGTCACTGTGACTTTATATTTTATTTGTGAGCCATTTTTAACAATGTAGTTAGAGATCCCATGTAGTTCCTATCATTGAGTTTTAAGCTAAGTTTTTCACTTTTTCACTCAGATCTGTTATAGGCAACTTTGCCTTACTTTGCCAACAGAGGTCCGTCCAGTCAAAGCTGTTTTTTCCAGTAGTCATGTATGGATGTGAAAGTTGGCCCTTAAAGAAAGCTGAGTGCTGAAGAATTGATGCTTTTGAACTGTGGTGTTGGAGAAGACTCTTGAGAGTCCCTTGGACTGCAGGGAGATCCAATCAGTCAATCCTAAAGGAAATCAGTCCTGAATATTCTTTAGAAAGACTGATGTTGAAGCTGAAGCTCCAATACTTTGGCCACCTGATGCGAAGAACTGACTCATTGGAAAAGACCCTGATGCTGGGAAAGATTGAAGGCAGAAGGGGACGACAGAGGATGAGATGGTTGGATGGCATCACCGACTCGCTGAACATGAATTTAAACAAGCTCTGGTAAATGATGAAGGACAGGGAGGCTTGGCGTGCTTCTGTCCATGGGGTCGCAAAGAGTCGGACACACTGAGCGACTGAACCGAACTGACTTATAGGCTAGGTTTTAGAAGTACGTTATAATCGTACATCAAAGATGTACTTTACCACTACTAGAATTTTTTATTTACTGTTTATGTTCTCTCCGCTTTATAAAAGAGTACGTGTGGCCTGTTCTCCAGTGTATCCCCAGCTCCAAAAGAGCACCTGATGGGGGACATTGAAGAAATACTTGTTGAATGGATGGCTATCTCCTTTAAAGAGTTTAATTTCTTAGGACAGTTTTATAAGCCTGTTCGGTTTCCAGCTGTCATATAAGAATAAGCTTTTTCAAGTCCCGGAATACCCTTTCTAGCAGTAGGGGAAGAAGAAAACAGCACGTAGAAGAAGCACCCAGACAAGCAAAGAAATTCAGCCNTGGGACTGGATGTCATGATCTTAGTTTTTTTGAATGTTGAATGTAAGGCGAGTGCAGAGAAAAAGAAAATGAGCTGGCCAGCCAGGCAAAGAAAAGCAAGTTTATTAAAGGGAAACAAGAGAATGATTGGCCCTTGAGAAGAACCAGCCTCTTCCATTCTGGTGGGTCCCTCTTACACCCTCCAGGTGGGGAACTGGGTCCCCTGGGAGGGGAGGGGTCTTAGTTTATCTTTAGTCTACATGTGGAGTTTGGTGGTCAGTAGTCTTGAGAAAGCTGAAGGTGTTCAATGGTAGGGTGGCCACTTAGTCTTGGCAAAGAGTACCAATGGCTAAAACGATGTCACGTGAGCAAAGTGGTCAGTTTCATGGGTCACTGTGACTTTATATTTTATTTGTGAGCCATTTTTAACAATGTAGTTAGAGATCCCATGTAGTTCCTATCATTGAGTTTTAAGCTAAGTTTTTCACTTTTTCACTCAGATCTGTTATAGGCAACTTTGCCTTACTTTGCCAACAGAGGTCCGTCCAGTCAAAGCTGTTTTTTCCAGTAGTCATGTATGGATGTGAAAGTTGGCCCTTAAAGAAAGCTGAGTGCTGAAGAATTGATGCTTTTGAACTGTGGTGTTGGAGAAGACTCTTGAGAGTCCCTTGGACTGCAGGGAGATCCAATCAGTCAATCCTAAAGGAAATCAGTCCTGAATATTCTTTAGAAAGACTGATGTTGAAGCTGAAGCTCCAATACTTTGGCCACCTGATGCGAAGAACTGACTCATTGGAAAAGACCCTGATGCTGGGAAAGATTGAAGGCAGAAGGGGACGACAGAGGATGAGATGGTTGGATGGCATCACCGACTCGCTGAACATGAATTTAAACAAGCTCTGGTAAATGATGAAGGACAGGGAGGCTTGGCGTGCTTCTGTCCATGGGGTCGCAAAGAGTCGGACACACTGAGCGACTGAACCGAACTGACTTATAGGCTAGGTTTTAGAAGTACGTTATAATCGTACATCAAAGATGTACTTTACCACTACTAGAATTTTTTATTTACTGTTTATGTTCTCTCCGCTTTATAAAAGAGTACGTGGGGCCTGTTCTCCAGTGTATCCCCAGCTCCAAAAGAGCACCTGATGGGGGACATTGAAGAAATACTTGTTGAATGGATGGCTATCTCCTTTAAAGAGTTTAATTTCTTAGGACAGTTTTATAAGCCTGTTCGGTTTCCAGCTGTCATATAAGAATAAGCTTTTCCAAGTCCCGGAATACCCTTTCTAGCAGTAGGGGAAGAAGAAAACAGCACGTAGAAGAAGCACCCAGACAAGCAAAGAAATTCAGCCGCAGCTCCGCAGCTGTCCTGAGATTCGCAATGCTCAAGGGCTCGGGAGGGGACCGGGCTCGCGTGGCTGCATCTCTGTCTCTCATTGGCTGAGTTCGGGGGGGCGTGGTGCTTCACAACGACCAATCAGAGGCCGCATTCGCCGACACGTGCCTAGGCTGAGCTTAGAATCCCGGAGGTTTCAGGCGAGTTGGGACAGCAAGAATCTGGGCCGAGGTGTATCCCGAAGCCGGGGAGTTGGCGGGGAAAGCTTCGGCTCCGAATCGGCGCAGGCCGCTCTCTCACGCAGCTTCCTGCCTCTGTGCCTGCTGCCATGTGGGCCGCTCTGAGATTAGCCCTGCGGCCGTGCGCCCGCGCCGCTGCCCCAGCGCTGCGTTCCTATCATGGGGACTCCGTGGCTACCCTGGGCACCCCACCAGACTCCAGCTCTGCCATCTACCAGGTAGGGTGGGTGAACGGCCCGGGATTCCTCTTCACGGACGGGACAAGGTGTTGGCCGGACTGAGAAGCATAGAGGGTAGGCTACTTTTAACAGTAGCTCCTGCTTTCTCTCCATCTCCAGTCATGATTCTGGGACGCACTAGGAGGTCGTGAAGTTTGAAAACGAAAACAAATCAGATACATTTTAGTTCACTTTTAGCCCTGGCACTATCCTTTGTATGTTTAAAATCAGTGGTTCTCCAAGCCAGTGGTTCTCCGGGAGCTTGGTGCATTTACAGCCGCCTTAAGGTTGGTGATGGACAGGGAGGCCTGGTGTGCTGGGATTCATGGGGTCGCAAAGAGTCGGACACGACTGAGCAACCGAACTGAGCTGAAGCTTCACCCTGGGCCGTTTTGGTCTTCCAGGGCGGGGTCCTGGTGTTTGCATGGTTAATTAGGTTGGGGGTGAAGAGGGGCAAAGGCCTTGCAGGCAGCTAGCTTTGGGAACCACTGGCCGAACACAGAAAACCCTGGTCTGTGGAAAATTTGAGATAGTTGGGTATGTTAATGGAAAATACTTGTATTTAAGTAGCTTTTCTTGGAATTTGGAGGTGCCACAGGTCCCACAATCAACTCCTGGTTTATGAAATATCAGTTGGAAATTTTCAGTCTATCCCATGGTTTCTAAGCCTATACAGATAATGTTTTAAGTTGTGCAGATAACTTTCAGAAGACACATTTTATTTATTTTTTTAAAAGATTGTTTATTTTGGGTGGTATCGTTGCTTCCTTTAGTTGGAGTGTGTGGTCTACTCCTTGCCGTAGCTTCTCTTTTTGTGGAGCACAGGCTCTGGGCCTGTGGCTTCAGTCGTTGTGGCTTCTAACTCATGTTAGACTTTAGTCACATGGCCACACTTGTCTGGAAAAGCAGGCTGGGATTATTTTATTCTGTTTTTATTTTTCTAGTTTTTGGCGGTGTCTCATGGTTTGTGGGATCCTAGCTCCTTAACCAGGGATTGAATCCATGCCCTTGGCAGGGCAGTGAAAGCCTGGAATCCTAACTACTGGACCACCAGGGAATTTCCCTCTGATCCTTTTAAAACATTAAAATAGGATCTGCTTTCCCCTGGGCTTTGTTTTTAAGTGTAAATTGTCAGTAAGTGTAAGAGCAAGTATTTCTGAATTGGTTGGTGCCTCTTGACAATATATTTGATAGGACAGAAAAAGAAGATGACATTCTTACCCTCAAAGAGCTTATATTCCCAAAGTAAAACAAATAGAGGTAAGCTCAGTAGACATGTAAGGTAGGAAGTGGTTAAAATGAGTGGGAGTAGCCAAAAATGAATTTGGAGATGAGATGGAATGTGAATTAGGCTTTAAAAGGGGATGGTGAGGGACTTCTCTGGCAGTCCAGTGGTTAGGACTCAGCATTTCCACGCATGCCAGAGAACTAAGCTTCCACATGCCTTGAGGGGTGGCCAATAAATAAATAGATAAATAAATAAATAAATAGAAGGTGAGATTTATATAGATGGACTAGAGAGGAGTCGTGGTAGTGCAGAAGACATTGCGCAAAGACAGAGAGGCACGAACTAATCTTTTTTATATGTTGGAGTTGGCTCAGTACAGAAGTGGCCCGGTGTGGAGGCCACATGTGGTTGGCGTCTAATGCTCCTTAACCCTCATTATGGTAAAAACAAACAAACAAACAACTTAATTGGTTTCCTATAATACTCTCTCCCTCTTTTTCCTTGCTTCTGTTTTAGGAAAACTATGAACAGATGAAAGCGCTAGTGAATCAACTCCATGAGCGAGCACAGAACATCAGACTAGGTAAGTGTTCTTCAGTTTATGCCTTTAAGATGTCCCTTTATTTGTTTTAGAAAAACTAGTAGCTTCAATGCTTTGACTCTTCAAGACTGTGCATTTGCTGTTGGTGGGAATGTAAATTGGGGCAGCCACTATGTAAGATAGTACATTGTTGTTGTTGCTAACTCGTATCCAACTCTTTTACGACCCCGTGGACTGGAGAAGGAAATGGCAACCCACTCCAGTGTTCTTGCCTGGAGAGTCCCAGGGACGGGGGAGCCTGGTGGGCTGCCATGTATGGGGTCGCACAGAGTCGGACACGACTGACGCAATGCAGCAGCAGCAGCAGGACTGTAGCCCACCAGGCTCCCCTGTCCATAGGGTTTCCCAGGCAAGAACACTGGAGTGGGTTGCCATTTCCTTCTCCAGGGCATCTTCTCCAACTAGGGATTGAAGCCGCGTCTCCTGCATTGGCAGGTGGATTCTTCCCTGAGCCATCATAAGAAACCATGTAACACAGCATGGAGGTCCTTAAAAAGTAAAAATAGAGTTACCATATGATCCAGCAATCCCACTCCTAGGCTTATATCTGGAAAAGACGAAAAGTCTTAATTCCCCAGTGTTCATAGCAACATGGTTTACAAAAGCCAAAGACATGGAAACAACCCAGATATCCATCAACAAGTGATTGGTTTAAGATGTGGTGTGTGTATATATATATATATATACATATATATATATATACACATACATGTGGATATATACTCAGTCATAAAAAGAGAATGGAATATTGCCATTTCTAGCAACATGGATGGACCTAGAGAATATCATACTAAGTGAAGTACGTCAGGAAGAGAAAGACAAATATAATATCATTTATATATGGAATCTAAAAAATAATGCAAATGAATCTATATATAAAGCAGAAACAGACATGCAGATATAGCTCAGTGGTAGCGCATTTGATGGCAGGAACAGGCAGAAGGACATAAGAAACAAACTTCGGGAAAAGGAAAGGGGAGAGAGATAAATTAGGGGTATGTGATTAAGAGATAAAAAGTTAATATACACAAAATAAATAAGCAACATGGATTTACTAAATATGGAGAACAGTATTTACTATCTTGTGATAACTGATAATGAAAATAAACTGGAAAAGTATATATAAATGAATCATTTTGCTGCACACCTGAGACTAATACAAATTGTTATTTAACTATATTTCAATTTTAAAAAGCCTGCATTTGTTGGCATGCAGACATTTTATTTTTTCCTAGTATTTGGTCAGGTTTTCTGCTCATGTAGCACTGCGGGAAGTAGAAATTCAGATTCATTAATTTTTTTTTTCCCCACACTTTGTGGCTTGTGGGACCTCAGTTTCTCAACCAGGGATTGAACCTGGGCCATGGCAGTGAAAGCACCAAATCCTAGCCACTAGAGCACCAGAGAACTTCCTCATCAGTATTTTAAACTATTTCTTCTTAAGGTTTTCATTTCAGTCACAGGATCACACTGAACTTTTTGTTTTACTTGAAGCAACTAAAAACATTTTCTGTTCATTAGTCATATTCATACTATATACTGTATTTTGCATAATTGTGCTTTTTCTGCGGTGTTGTATAATTTGGAAATAATTTCTGTGTGGGTTTATTGCTAATTAAATGAGATTTCCTAAAAACTTTGTAAATTGTCATTTTTTATTTTTAAATTGTGGACATAATAGACATTCTTTTTCTTGGAAGAAATTGCATCATAGGAATATAAAATGCTAATGTTTAAATAAGTTCTACATCAACTTCTGTTGTGCCTTTATTGGTATATATGATAATTTACTTTAGAAGGCTCTGTGACTTGAAATAACAGCCATTTCCAAAGTAAGAGTCCTCATATTAAAGTACCTGAGAAGGAGCTATTTGAATTTTATGGCCGTCATTTAACAAGAATTCTCTGACTCCGGGGGCACGGAGGAGAAGAAATGAGGCTGAGCTGGGTCTTGACAGTACTGTCCGTCTGCCTGAGCGCCGTGGTCACAGCCACAGGGACCGAGGGCAAACGGAAGCTGCAGATCGGAGTCAAGAAGCGGGTAGACCACCGTCCCATCAAATCGCGCAAAGGGGACGTCCTGCGCACACACTGCGCGGGGAGGCTAGAAGACGGAGCAAAGTTTGACAGCAGCCTGCCGCAGAACCAGCCCTTTGTCTTCTCCTTGGGCACAGGCCAGGTCATCCAGGGCTGGGACCAGGGGCTGCTAGGGTTGTGTGAGAGAGAGAAGCGGAAGCTAGTGAGTCCATCAGAGCTGGGGTATCGGGATTGGGGAGCTCCCCCAAAGATTCTAGGTGGTGCAACTTTGGGGTTCAAGATGGAGCTGCTCAAAATCGAGCAACATTCAGAGCTGTAGCCAAACTGGAGAGGGGTGGTGAAGAGGTCCCCATCAGGGACCAGGCTGTTTAAAGAAAGAAAAAAAAAAAACCTTAAGAGCCCCCAACAAAGGCCAAAAAAAAGAATTCTCTTCAGTATCCTCATAGGTAGAATCTGTTTGGTCTATCAACCTGTAGTTTAAGGGTGTTGTATTCCTGGATATGATCTTATCACATTCAGAGGACAGACTTTGAGTAGAAGTTATTAGTGAACTAATTTGGCAAAATCTTGATGGATTTCTGTTTAAATTAAAATATTTTTTATATGTTTTTTCTTCTGAGCACTTTAAGGATGGAGACAAGGTAATTGATTAATGGCAGATGGACAGAAAGATCATCTAAAATTGTGTATTCATTTGTGTAGGTATTAGGGAAGAAATAAGCTCAGTATTTTCATTCTCTGTAGAATTTTGAGGCTGGTAGTTACTCTAATCGGAGAAGGCAATGGTGCCCCATTCTAGTACTCTTGCCTGGAAAATCCCATGGATGGAGGAGCCTGGTAGGCTGCAGTCCATGGGGTCACTGAGAGTTGGAC
>SJYW01018928.1:130773-147916 GCA_006410735.1 Raphicerus campestris | reverse complement strand
TGATAATGAGTGATGTTGAGCATCTTTTCATGTGTTTGTTAGCCATCCGTATGTCTTCTTTGGAGAAATGTCTATTTTGGAAGTCTTTTTAATGTTCTCTTATAAAGAGAAGAGGCAGTATTCAGCAATTGTCTTCTGAGATTTTTCTTTTTCAGAATTTTAGTCAGCAAATATGGAGAGCCTATACTTATTTCAAAAGAAGATACTTTATTAATAAATAAAACTATTAGAAATATTAAAATAAATTGAACATCATTTTAGAGTTTAGTGAGCCAAGGAAGGAATATTGTGTAGGTGTAATTGTTTAGTTGTCTGCTACTAACTACTGGAAAGTGCTATTTGTTTGACAACAAATTTTCTACTTAGCTGGTGGTCACAATCTAAGAGATGTTATCTTACCTATGGAGATGATAATAGTAATCACTGTATAACATCCGCCCTGGATCTGAGTCCCTATGTGTTGGAGTCTCTTCTGTGAGGTTTTCTAGTTCTCCTTTGGTGCCTGGGACCAGCCAGCAGTGCCACACATACAAATGGCCTGACTCGATCACCTGGCTGTCATGATCACTGGAAGTATCATCTTCAAAATTTTTGAGTTATTCTTTGGTACCTGGGATTAGCCAGGGTGGGTAATACCTTTATGACAGGGTGTCCTGGACCCGCTTTAGTCTCTCTCTCATCCCTCTTCTCTTTTACCACCCACCTGCCTCAACAAAATACCACACACTAGGTGGCCTTTAAACAGCAGTCATTTACTGCCGCCAGTTCTGCTGATTGGAAATTTGAGGTCAGGATGCTTCCAAGTTGCAAACTTCTCATTGTATCTTCACATGACAGAGAGGCTAGAACACTCTCTGGAACCTCTTTTATGAGAGGACCAGTCTAATTTATGAGGGCTGTACCCTCATGACCTAATTGTCTCCCTAAGTCCCCATCTACTAATGCTCCCATACTAGGGAGTTAGGATGTCAACATATGCATTATTGGGGAAAGCAGGCATTCCATACACCACCAGATATCCTAAGGATTTCCAGGACTCATAGCTCTGGGGTCATTTTGAGCCCTATATTTGGGCCCTAGTTCTCAGACGTCATCTTAGAAACAGATTGCTTTTTCATAGTATTATTGAAACTGGGTTGTTAGAATGCTGCATACACACCAATTTGGGTTATTCAAATTATTTATACAGGCATACCTCATTTTATTTGTGACTTGCATTACTGCACTTTCCAGATCCTGCACTTTTTACAAATTGAAGGTTTGTGGCAACCCTCTGTTGAGCAAGTCTGTCAGTGCCATTTTTCCAGCAGCAATTGCTCACTTCATGTCTCTGTTACATTTTGATCACTTTCACAGTATTTCAAAGTTTTTTCATCATTATTATGTTTGTTGTGGTGATCTGTATCAGTGATCTTTGATGTTGCTATGGTAATTGTTTTAGAGGCACAACAAACTGTGCCCCGCTAACAGGGCTATCTCTCTGCCTTTCCTTTGTCATGCCTGTTCCCTGAGACAGAAGAATATTGAAGTTAGATGTATTAATAATCTTACACAATGGCTTCTAAGTGTTTGACAGGAAGAGGCACATGTCTCTCACTTTAAATCAAAACAAGAAAAGATTAAGCTTGGTGAGGAAGGCATGTCAAAAGTGAAAGGCTGAAAGCAAGGCCTCTTCATTAGTCAAGTTGTGAATGCAAAGGAAGAGCTCTTCAAAGACATTAAAAGTGCTACTCCAGTGAACACAGAAATGATAGAATAATAAGAAAGTGAAACAATCTTATTGCTGTTATGGAGAATTTTGGTGGTCTGGATTGAACAGATCAGCCACATCACTCCCTTATGCCAAAGCCTTCTTCAGAGCAAGACTCTAACTCTCTCCCATTCTATAAATGTTAAGAGAGATGAGGAAGCTGCTGAAGGAAAGTCTGAAGCTAGCAGAGGTTGATGCATGAGGTCTATGGAGAGAAGCCACCTCAATAAAATAGAAGTGCAAAGTATAGCAGCAAGTGCTGATGTCTAAGCCATAGCAAGTTTAGTAGAGGATACAGCTAAGATAATTAATAAAGGTGGCTACATTAAACAACAGATTTTCAATGTAGATGAAATAGCCTCATACTAGAAGATGCCATCTAGTACTTTCATAGCTAGAGAGGAGAAGTCAGTGCTTGACTCCAAACATCAAAACATGGGCTGACTTTCTCTTTAGGAGCTTATGAGGCTGGTGACTTTAAGTTGAAATCAGTACTCATTACCATTTTGGAAATCTTAGGGCCCATTAGAATTATACTCAGTCTATTCCGCCTGTGCTTTATAAACGGAACAACAAAGCCTGGATGACAGCACATCCTTTTAGATCATGGTTTACTGAATATTTCAAGCCTACCATTAAGACCCATTCTTCAGAAAAAAAAAAAAAGAAAAGATTTATTTCAAAATATTGCTGCTCCTTGACAATGTAACTGGTCACTCAAGAGTTCTAATGATGTACAACAATATTAATATGCTTTCAGGGCTACTAACACAACATCTATTTTACAACTCCTGAATCAAAGAATAATTTTGACTTTCAGGTTTAATTATTTAAGAAAAACATTTTTTAAGGCTATAGCTACATAGTGACTCTTCTGATGGGTCAGGGCAAACTGTTAGTCACTTGGTCATCTGACTCTTTGCGACCTATGAACTATAGCCTTCTTCCTGCCCCAGGCTCCTCTGTGCATGGGATTTCCCAGACAAGAAAAGTGGGTTGCTGTATCAAGGCAAAGTCAATTACAAATCTCCTGGATAGGATTTGTGATTTGGGGAAGAGGTCAAAATACCAACATTAACAAGAATTTGAAAGAAGTTGGTTTCAGCCCTCATGGATAAACATCTGTGCATATGTGGTAAAATAGCAAGAGAAATAGAAGTGGAGCCTGAAGGTATAACTGAATTGATGCAATCTCATGATAAACTTGAACAAATGAGGAGTTGCTTCATATGGATGAGCGAAGAAAGTGGTTTATTGAGATGAAAACTATTCCCGGTGAAGATGCTATAAAGATTGTTGAAATGATAACAAAAGTTTTAAAATAGTACAAAAAATTAGTTGATAAAGCAGCACGAGAGTTTGAGAATATTGACTCCAATTTTGAAAGAAGTTCTACTGTGGGTAAAATGCTATCAAGCAGCAGTGCACACCACAGAGAAATCATTAATGAAAGGAAGAGTCAATTGATGCAGCACTATGCAATGTTGTTTTATTTTAGGAAATTGCCACAGCCACCTCAACCTTCAGCAACTACCACCACCCTGATCCACCAGCAGCCTTCACAGCTGAAGATAAGACCCTTCACCAGCAAAAAAAAACCACCACCACCACCAACAACAAAACACACACACACACACACACACACACACACACACACACAAACCCTGACTCACTGAAGGCCCTTATGATGGTTAGTGTATTGTTAACAATGAAATATTTAAAAATAAGACACAAACATTGTATATTTAGATAATGCTTCTGAACACTTAACAGATTAAATATAGTTTAAATGTAATTTTGATACACATTAGAAAACCAAAAGATTCACATGACTTCATTTACTACGGTATTCACTTTATCGCAGTAGTCTAGAACCAAACTCAAAATATGCACCAGGTATGATTATATAGCCAGGAGTTCTGTTTGAAATATTTACATAAAATTTTCCCAAAGCTGTTATCCACTTTATTATTATTATTCAGTGATAGAATATTAGGATCATCTAGAATGCTGCTGCTGCTAAGTCGCTTCAGTAGTGTCCGACTCTGTGCGACCCCATAGATAGCAGCCCACCAGGCTCCCCTGTCCCTAGGATTCTCCAGGCAAGAATACTGGAGTGGGTTGCCATTTCCTTCTCCAATGCATGAAAGTGAAAAGTGAAAGTGAAGTCGCTCAGTCATGTCTGACTCAGCGGTTGAATAAGTTTTGGTAATAATTTTGTTGTTGTTCACTCGCTAAGCAATGTCCTACTTTTTGCAACTGCAGCACACCAGGCTTCCTTGTCTTTCACTGTCTCTTGGAGTTTGCTCAAACTTATGTCTGTTGAGTTGGTAATGCCATCCAACCATCTCATCCTCTGTCACCCCCTTTTCCTCCTGCCTCAATGTTTTCCAGCCTCAGGGTCTTTTCCAGTGAATCCGCTCTGTGCATCAGGTGGTCAAACTATAGGAGATTCAACTTCAGCATCGTTTCTTCCAATGAATATTCAGGATTTATTTTCTTTAGGATTGACTGTTTTGTTCTCCTTGTAGTCTAAGGGACTCTCAAGAGTCTGCTCCAGTACCACAATTTGAAAGCATCCATTCTTCAGCCTTCAGCCTTCTTTATAGTCCAACTCTCACATCCATACATGACTACTGGAGAAACCATAGCTTTGACTAGACAGACCTTTGTGGGCAAAGTGATGTCTTTGCTTTTTAATACACAGTCTTTATTTGTTATAATAGTCATCTGTGAAATTTAATACTCTTGGGATTAACATTAGGCAACCAACTATTTCTTTGAAAGATACTTGAAAGTGACATTTTAGTGCAATTAGGAGGTAAAGGTGATGTCTCAGAGAAAGTCACATTCCTTTCAATTAAATATAGTTTGCTTCATTAAAAACTTACTATTTTGCTTCTTTTTTTTCCCATGATTTGCCATCAACCAGCAAAATCTGTCATGGCCTAATTATACATGCTCTTGGTAAAGCCTGATCTAAAGAATGTGTCTAGATTCATAGGGAAAATTCATGCTCAGAGAGGACAGAAACACAGCTTGCATCTGTAGAGAAGCCGCAGCGCCCACTTACCTTAGCCCTTGAATGTGAAGTAGAATTTGCACTTTTTCCTCTGCACCAAGCCACCCCAGTACCCCTGCCCCTCTTTTGCTTCCTTCCCACTTGCTACCCTCTTTCAGCAACAAGGAAGCATATTTACACTTTCAGAAGTCATAAGAAGAGAACACAGCTTTGTGTGATTGTGAGAACCTGTGGATTCCAGATGCATATATAGTGTGTGTACGTGCGTGCTCAGTCACTTCAGTTGTGTCTGACTCTGCAATCCTATGGACTGAAACTCACCAGGCTCCTCTGTCCGTGGGATTCTCCAGGCAAGAATACTGGAGTAAGTTGCCATGGCCTCCTCCAGGGAATCTTTCCGACTCAGGGATCAAACCTGTGTCTCCCGCGTCTCCTGAATTGCAGGCAGATTCTTTACCACTGAGCCTCCCAGGAAGCCCTTGTCCATACAATATATCAGGGCTATTCTGTTTGGTGACTAGGGTCAAAAAATGAGAAATGATTTTAGTAGAGGAGATAATTTCCTCCCCTAAATAACAAATATACTGAAAATGAGTCATATTTGAAAAGGAAAGAATGACTGGAAATGATTATACCTGTCTCTTATACACATCTCTAAGTAGCAAGTGAAGGAATTGGAGATAATACTTTCACTGTGCTATTAGTTTAAGTAACACAGATTAGGAAGATAAATTTGATTCTCAAAGGGCAGATTCAAAGTAAGTTCAAGTCTGGGTACCTATAGTAAGCCANATTATTAACTTAAATTAGTAATAAAACAGGAAGGAGAATTTGTTTTCCTGAAAAATAAAATATGAATCAAAACTAGGTTATATTATTACTAAGTCTAAAATGACTCAATTTTCTATCTTATTATATGGGCCTGGTCAATGGGTTTTTAGAAACATGTTTCTTTTTTTTTCACATGAGATATCAATTTTGAAGTATGTTGAAAGGAAAAACTACTTAAAGACATATGAAATCAGCCGATTGGAGTTAGCAGATGTTGATCAGTTTCTCCAATGCCATCAATGAAGAGAAAATTGCATACAAAATTAACGAAACTATGAATATCTTTATATTCACTAGAAAGTTTAGAGAAAAGGGATGGAAGATCTGTATTTAAAATAGCATCAGTTTAGAACTCTGGAGACTACAAAAAAATGACCAGAAATGTGATATTGAATAACATGAGTCCATCTGTGCACCAATCTCATCATTTATAGGATAAAGTGATTAAAGTAAATTATCTCTTGGATCTTTTCCAGTTGTAACACTTTATGCTTTAAGATCTCAATTTATGTCACTCTATCAGGTAAGATATGACGTTTTGGAAAGAAGTAATAAATTAGGGAGACAAATTGTATCATTACATTAATGTACCAAGTATAGCAACATTTTTTCCACTGTATTTTAAAACTAAACTTATAATAATAACTAAGAGAGTACATTTTCAAAGAAAGAATATAGAAATCAGCTTTGAGATATAAGGGTTTACTTCCACACAGATTTTAATTTCTTTGTTAAGAGCCTGTATGTATGTATGTGTCTCATTCAGTTTGTTTGAATTTGGAACAGTATGTCTACTGTTGCTTTAAAATTACAAAATACAGGGAAGACTCATCAGTTCAAATAATATACATTGTTCTTAAAATAAAAATATACCTAGCAGAATTGATTAAACCATGGAAAGAATAATGTTATGGGAATTAAATAAAAATTGAGTGGAAAATCAATGAAATAGATACTCGACTTTACTGATGCTATATCAAAAGGAGCTAAGTTAGGGACAATGTAATTTAAAATTTGACAGAGTTTTTTGGATGCTTTCCAAATTGCACAGGTGTGATCTTTTGGACGCAGAGAGATAGTGTGTTGGCAATTCAGAGAAACAGGTGGAAAAAATAACCCATCTTATGATAATGTGTGAAGACTAGAAAATATTGATGGCACATTGATATGATTAATAGGATGTAAGATTATTAGAAAAGAAACAAAACTGGCAGCGTTAGTACTTGAAATGGGAACAGCTGAAAGAAGTATTGAAGGAGCAGTTGGTGAGAAGAGAGAATAGACACTGTCTTAGAAACCTGAGTTGGAAAGAATCTGTCAGAAAATTTGGAAATTTACTATTTCAGTGGTTTCTAAGAAAAAAATTAAATTTACATTCCTTTAGCCAACAAGTCATGTTTTCCAATCATTAATCTTTTATTTCTCAAGTATTAATTTTAAGGTGAGGAAAAAATATAAAAAATAGCTAAGTGGCTTTCTAAATTGCTATAGGTTATTGTAAAACTGCGATGCGGAAGCATGTATTCTTGTTTCATAGCTGGCTCACTGTACTACTATATTTAGAAGTCAGTCTTGGAAATCTTTGTAACTATAAAGATGTAAAACGGACTTAGGAAATTATTTTTATTTAGTAGTTTTAAAACTCCCAGGAGTACACTATTTGGCATCTGAGCCCTTTGTGATCTGTCTTCATTGTATTCAGTAGCCTTTCTCCTGAAGTTTTTCAGAAACTTAAATCCCCTCCTAATTCTGGATTCAAAATGTTTTGTGAAACCTGGATTCTTCTTCCAAAAGCATCATCACAAACAAATCTCATTTATTTATTCTGTTATCACTTCTTGTATACCATCTCCTAGCAGTGATTTCTTCATTCTCTGATCTTCTGTAACATGTGTTTAGATCTTCAACAAACCATCCTTTTTAATTTACTGAAATTTAGTTCATAGTTAACTTTACATTGCTTTTCTAACCCAGAAGCAGCGAGAGACTTCTTTTACTTTAATTTTGTGTTTTCAGTATCTCCATCTAGCAGTATATTATGATTAGTATGGAATATGTATTGTGGAATAAATAAATAAATAACTTCTTGGTTCTTGAATGAATCACACGATTCCTTGTGTTGGCTTATTAAAGCACTTATTTTACAAAATTTTGAAACACTTGAAGAAAGAAAAAAATCTTTGTTTAGATGATTAAATTCTAAAAAAGAAAAAGATATTAATGAAAAGAAAGACAGTTGTTTGTATGAGTGTCCTCTCTCTTTTTTACATAGTTTTCCTGGTCAAAGTAAACAACAGAACTGGTGGTGAAAGCTAAAATATACGAAAGAGTTCTCCATCAGTTCAGTTCAGTTCAGTCACTCAGTCGTGTTCAACTCTTTGGACCCCATGAATCGCAGCACACTAGGCTTCCCTGTCTATCACCAACTCCCAGAGTTCACTCAAACTCACGTCCATCGAGTTGGTGATGCCATCCAGCCATCTCATCCTCTGTTGTCCCCTTCTCCTCCTGCCCCCAATCCCTCCCAGCAACAGAGTCTTTTCCAGTGAGTCAACTCTTCGCATGAGGTGGCCAAAGTACTAGAGTTTCAGCTTTAGCATCATTCCTTCCAAAGAAATCTCAGGGCTGATCTCCTTCAGAATGGACTGGTTGGATCTCCTTGCAGTCCAAGGGACTCTCAAGAGTCTTCTCCAACACTACAGTTCAAAAGCATCAATTTTTCGGCACTCAGCTTTCTTCACAGTCCAACTCTCACGTCCATACATGACTACTGGAAAAACTATGAAATGAAGTGAAGTTGCTCAGTTGTGTCTGACTCTTTGACACCCCATAGACTATAGCGTACCAGGCTCCTCTGTCCATAGGATTTTCCAGGCAACAGTACTGGAGTGGATTGCCATTTCCTTCTTCAGGGGATCTTCCCAATCGAGGGCTCAAACCCAGGTCTCCCACATTGTAGACAGATGCTTTACCATCTGAGCCACCAGGGAAGCCTTGACTAGATGGACCTCTATTGACAAAGTAACGTCTCTGCTTTTGAATATGTTATCTAGGTTGGTCATAACTTAGATGTTGGGTAAAGAGAAGGTGATGGATTTTATTCTGCTAGATACTATGTCAGAGATGGTATAAGTAGCTTAGTGAATAGGCATACTTGTTATTGAGTTTTAATATAAAATAAAAGCATGTGGGTTACATTATAACTCCTGATAATGAAGTTGGGAATACAAAGAAAATGAAAATGATTCTTTGATGAATCTAAGAAATAAGAATTAGATGAAGAGGAAATAAGTATAAACATACATAGTGATTAAATATAAGATGAGAAAAATAAAAACAAGTGTATAAGACATCAGATTAATTGCCAAAGAATTGAATTCCTCTACAGAAAAACAGGACAATGGTAGTAAGTATAAAAAACAGAAATCCAGCTATGATTTATTTACAAGAAGAATATCTAAAATAAAAGGACAATGGAAACGTTAAAGGGGAAGAAAGCTGTCTGGTGTATATCAAATGAAGAGAAGTAACAATATTAATATTAAAGTATAGTTCAATAACAAAGAATTAAGGGGAGTAAAAATAAATTTATTTCAATAAGAAGCTGATTGAAGATACACTTAATACCGAAAGTATATAGAGATCAAGTTAAAGGCGGTATATATTAACACCTTCAAAAAATATATTTTGAGCACTATCAATATGCAGATACATTTCTTGTGGAAAATAGCAGTATATAACAAAAACAACAACAACAACAACAAAAACAAGACAGAAAATTGTAACTCTCAAAGAGAAAATATACATTATTCTCATGGCTAAGAAATTTTTTTTTTTTTTAATTGATCTTGTAGTGAGTCAAAATAAGCAGGGTGGCAATACACAGCCTTGACATACTCCTTTTCCTATTTGGAACAAGTCTGTGTTCCATGTCCAGTTCTAACTGTTGCTTCCTGATCTGCATACAGATTTCTCAAGAGGCAGGTCAGGTGGTCTGGTATTTCCATCTCTTTCAGAATTTTCCACAGTTTCTTGTGATCCACACAGTCAAAGGCTTTGGCATAGTCAATAAAGCAGAAGTAGATGTTTTTCTGGAACTCTCTTGGCTTTTTTGATGATCCAGTCGATGTTGGCAATTTGATTTCTGGTTCCTCTGCCTTTTCTAAACCAGCTTGAACATCTTGGGAGTTCACGGTTCACATACTGCTGAAGGCTGGCTTGGAGAATTTTGAGCATTACTTTACTTGCGTGTGAGATGAGTGCGATTGTGTGGTAGTTTGAGCATTGTTTGGCATTGCCTTTCTTTGGGATTGGAATGAAAACTGACTTTTTCCAGTCCTGTGGCCACTACTGAGTTTTCCAAATTTACTGGCATATTGAGTGCAGCACTTTCACAGCATCATCTTTCAGGATTTGAAATAGCTCAACTGGAATTCCATCACCTCCACTAGCTTTGTTCATAGTGATGCTTNGGCTTTTTTGATGATCCAGTCGATGTTGGCAATTTGATTTCTGGTTCCTCTGCCTTTTCTAAACCAGCTTGAACATCTTGGGAGTTCACGGTTCACATACTGCTGAAGGCTGGCTTGGAGAATTTTGAGCATTACTTTACTTGCGTGTGAGATGAGTGCGATTGTGTGGTAGTTTGAGCATTGTTTGGCATTGCCTTTCTTTGGGATTGGAATGAAAACTGACTTTTTCCAGTCCTGTGNCTGGCGTGCTGTAGTTCATGGGGTTGCAAAGAGCTGGACATGACTGAGCGACTGAACTGAACTGAACTGAATATGTGTATATATATATATATATATACACACACACA
This sequence comes from Raphicerus campestris, assembly GCA_006410735.1. Lineage (NCBI taxonomy): Eukaryota > Metazoa > Chordata > Mammalia > Artiodactyla > Bovidae > Raphicerus > Raphicerus campestris. Next base: position 137,494 of record SJYW01018928.1, on the reverse strand, counting down.
CATACATACACACACACATACTTCCCGGTTGGTGCTAGTGATAAAGGACCCACCTGCCAATGCAGGAGATACAGGAGACACAGATTCTATCCCTGGTCAGGAAGATACCCTGGAGGAGGGCATGGCAACCCACTCCAATATTCTTACCTGGAGAATCCCATGGACAATATATCTGTAACTGGCCTATATTAGAGTTGTAATCTTCAGGGTTTTACAAGATCATTTTTAAGATTGAGGGTACAGATAAAAAGTTATTATTTAATTTATTTTCCCAAGGATTTGCCTCATCATTTTGATGTACTTGCACTGAAGAGACAGGGAGATGGGTATGTCCTTTCATGTTGGAAATGTGGGCTGGCTTGGGAGCATCAATGACTTTGGGCAGAGATTCTCAGTATGGCTTTGTAAGACACTTTCAGAAGCTCATGAGATCAAAATAATTTCATAATAATGGTAAGACATTATTTGTTTTAAATTTTATTTTTTATGAACATATAGTGTAGTTTTCTGAAGACTACATGTCATGTGATATCACAGCAGTTTCAGTACAGAAAGAGATTTGAAAACCCAGCTGTCTTCTAGTAAGCCATTAGACATTAAACATATAAAGTGATGCCATTCTTCTCAAATTGTTATTGGTTTTTGGAAGATAGTTATTCTTCATAAAATATGATGTTTAAGTTAACATGTAACATGTTTCTTTTAATAAACTAACTCAATACATAATTTAGATTTTTCTATTTTAAATTAAAATACAGAAAAATTTGATATATATATAAGCAATGTAGACAAAAACTCCTAGGGGTTTTCAGTAACTCTGAGTGTAAAATATTTCTGAAGTCCAAAACTTTTAAGAACCACTGACTTAGAAGTTAGCAAAGGATGGTCAATGGATTGTTAAATGCACTGATAATGAATTATGTTAATAAATAAAGTGTTTATAATATTTTAGTAATAACAGCACTTTTCACCTCTTTGGATGACTTGAATCCATGCTGTTTTATATTATAGGATAGTAATCTTTTCTATCACTTCTCTAATCCTTCCATGCCCCCAGTTCTCAACTGTGTGTTGTATAAGTCATTGATAAGGACCCTTTCCTCTGCCAAGTTCTTAGCATTAAATTGATGTAATAGTGAAGTCCAGTTCTAAGAACGACAGCCAAGAGAAATGCAAAGAGTAGGTCTTTACTTCAGGCTCAGTTCCCTTTTGTGAACCAAAGCAGCCTTCTTTAGGTGAAATCTGGATGCTTCCACTCTTCCAGTCAGCTTAGAGTCAGCTTCTGCACCTGTTTCTCCAGAGGCACTGAAGGTTTTTCTTTCCTGAGTATATTCATAGAGTTCTTCTGCCAGACCCTCCAAGACTGAATCACTCTGACAAGTCCATTTCTTTTATTTTATTCCATTATGTCTAGCTTTATTAAACCAATTGTTTTAAGCTGTATCCTCATTTCCTGTCTATCCTGTTGAGTTGTCAATATTTCTGTTTAATCCCCTGGGCTTCCCCAATGGCTCAGCAATAAAGAATCTGCTTGTAATGCAGGAAACGCAGATGTGGGTTGGATCCCTGGGTCAGGAAGATCCTCTGGATGAAGGCATGGCAATCCACTCCATTATTCTTACTTGGAGAATCCCATGGACAGAGGAGCCTTGTGGGCTCCAGTCCATAGGATCACAAAGAGACGGACAACTGAAGCAGCTGAGCACACACACACTGTTTACTCCCCTATCCTAAATTCTATTATATTTCATTTTGTTTCTTATTTGTTTTTTTTTTTTCTTATTTAACACCTGGAGAATTTTACACTTATGTGAAGGAAGGACAGAATATGAGGGGAAGAAGAAAATTTCTTGTGCTGTTATATGTATGTACATACTCAGACCATATAGGAGAGAAATGAATATGTGTCANTTTTTTTTTTTTTTTCTTATTTAACACCTGGAGAATTTTACACTTATGTGAAGGAAGGACAGAATATGAGGGGAAGAAGAAAATTTCTTGTGCTGTTATATGTATGTACATACTCAGACCATATAGGAGAGAAATGAATATGTGTCAGGTGTAAGGGGAAATTAAAAAAAAAATGCCATCCAGAGAAAATAACTTCCGATGGAAAGACCAGGTGGAAATTTAGATATGCTTTTTCTCTCAGTTACCTAGCTAAAGTAAAAATCTAAACTCAGATGAAAAGTTACTGTATTTGAATTGACATCTCTTAGAATGCTCAAAAAGTTGTGGAAATCATTATATGAAAGGTTTTGGCTGATTTGTTGACAGGATGGCTTATTGCTTACACAGGATTTAACTCTAGGACATTCTAAGTGATGGTAGATAGAGAAGAATACTGAAAACCAAACAGATTGAGAAAGAAAGAGAAAAATATGGAAAAGGAGGAGGGAGGGAGAATTAAGGAATATGGGATTGACAGATATGAGCTACTATATGTAAAATAGATAAGCAACAAGGATATTCTTTATAGTTCAGGGTATTATATTCAATATCTTGAATGGAATATGATCTATAAAAAATCACTTTGCTGTACAATATTATAAATCTACTATATTTCAATGATAATATTTTTTTAAAAGATGTAAAGTAAAACAAAACAAAAGCTAAGCAGACATTGTAAGTTGCTGAAAATAAGGAATAGATTTAAAAATACAAGTACTTTTGTATGGGGAAAAGGTTCCAGAGAAATAGGGGGAAATAATTTTTCTAGTAACTTGGCAAAATATTATTCACTCTTTTCTTCTCTCAGCATTCCCATTGATTTTTAGTTGGTACATTGTCTCTTAAATAGCATTTTGCAATCAAGTCCTAGAGAACTAATGATTTAATAAATGATTAATTTGCCTGCTCTTAAACATGGTTTAAAAAGTGCTATCAACCTTGAGGAAAAAAGTAACTAGCAGTTAAATAAACAATTAGGTTGCAAATTGATGTGTCAACATAGACACTAATTAGTCTGTTGAGGTCACTTTTCATNAATGATTTAATAAATGATTAATTTGCCTGCTCTTAAACATGGTTTAAAAAGTGCTATCAACCTTGAGGAAAAAAGTAACTAGCAGTTAAATAAACAATTAGGTTGCAAATTGATGTGTCAACATAGACACTAATTAGTCTGCTGAGGTCACTTTTCATGAACTTTTGAAACAGATGTCATTTAGAGTGTTCATTTATATTCTAAAGAAAAAAGGTATAATTTATTTTTCATCAGTTCAAAAACATTTCTCCTGAGGATTTGCCAGTCCAGCCAACCTAACCCCTATGAGTCTTTGGGAAATACTGTCAATTACTTTTATGTTTGTGATTAAACAAAACAAATCAGAATAAACAACTTTTATGAGATTACTTGAAAAATTCTCAATTCCAACAGAGACAAATGGTTTCAAGTTTTATTTTGTGTTTACAAAAATTTTGGTTCTTTTGAATTGTTATTCTGAACATTTTAAGATGAAGGAAGAATAATACGGACCCAGAAAAATAATGGACTTTGATAAGAAAATATGTAGTTTTCAATTTGAAGAGGTGGGGGACAGGATAGCCATATATTCTGAGAATTTCTGGAAGAATCTGGAACAGAAGTGGTAAACCCCTGTAATGAGTCACCTATGGGTGATGCCTGAAAAGAAATAAACTAAAATAAATGAAGCCTTCCTTAATTTTGGCCTATTCATTTCTTNAAGAGGTGGGGGACAGGATAGCCATATATTCTGAGAATTTCTGGAAGAATCTGGAACAGAAGTGGTAAATCCCTGTAATGAGTCACCTATAGGTGATGCCTGAAAAGAAATAAACTAAAATAAATGAAGCCTTCCTTAATTTTGGCCTATTCATTTCTTTGGTCTGCTAACATTCAGAAAATAATGTCACCTTTTTAGGTTTTCAAAATTTGAGTATTAATATTTAGATTTTGATTGGAATGTGATACAGCCAGAAGAATCTTCCTGAAGTCTCATTGTTCTGTGTCTGCATTTCAAGATACTGAGCCATACTGTATATGACTATTTGTTCATACGCATGCATTGTCTNTAATACTCAAATTTTGATTGGAATGTGATACAGCCAGAAGAATCTTCCTGAAGTCTCATTGTTCTGTGTCTGCATTTCAAGATACTGAGCCATACTGTATATGACTATTTGTTCATACGCATGCATTGTCTTCATCAGCACATAATAAATTCTTTGAAGTAGTTTCAATATCTATCCATCCATATTTCCTCTTGTGATTATAGATGTATATTTCTAAAAGCAGGTAGCTAAGTTTTCTTGGGGAATGAATTAGAGGTGCTGTCACTGGTTCTCATTTATACTTGTATTTTCATTATTATTGAACAAAAAATTATTAGATAAATGTTTTCAGTCAACTCTTTTTATTGAGTATCTGTTGTATGCCAAAGCAAACATTGTCTTAAGCCCTGAAGATATACAAATGAGCGAAAGATATTTCCTATTAAATAAATTTATACTCTTATTACATGTTCCCTATAAAAGCACCAAAATCCATACAGCCTCTGGGTGATGACATAGATGTGTGTTTATGAAGCGCAAAGGCTTTCAGGTGACACTTAAGTGTTTGATTTTGTAAGTTAATGTGTCAGAATATATTTTGTTAAATAGAGGATAAGAATTAGCATTCGCTTAAGGCAAAATATTTATATTCTATCATTTATAATTTTACAGTACCTAGCAGAGTGACTGCCACATAGTAGGGACTTGGTAAATATAAGTTGACTTGCTTGAGTAAGTAATAAAAAGCTGTTTAAAAAAAAAAACTTAGAAGTTAGAGGTCACTGTATCTCTATTTTACTCAGAAAGAAGTTTAAGCCCAGAGGTCTGAAGACTCCTGAACATATATATGCATAACAAATCTGTGATGAATGAAATCTAGAAGTCTATTACTTTGACTTCTAGTGCAATGTCGAGTCCTTAGAACATGCTGCAGTGCCACTTTTTAAGTCATCTTCTGAGTAAATTGAAAGTTAGAGGAGATAATGGTGCTTTTTAATGTTTATGATCAGATTCAATGCATCCCCTAAATAATAAGGATTAGGAAAGAACAAGATGGAGGAGAGGTAGATGGACATGAAGTACATCTCTCCCCATGAATACATCAGGAATACACCTTCAAAGAAGTGCATGCAGAACACCACCTGAGAGCAGACAGGAGTACCTGACCAGCAGAAAATAATATATAAACCCACGCAAAACTTGGTAGGATGAAGGAACAAGGAGGAACAACGGGAGTGTTAGTAGGACTGGACCTGCCCTCAGTGGGTGGGGGAACTGAAGCAAGAGTCCAATCCCCGTATCTGGGCAGTTTCCTGAGTCAGAGGAGAAACGTTTAAGGCTGGGAGTGAAACGGCTGATCTTTGGCAGCCTAAATGGAATGAGAATCAGACAGTCCTGGCTACAGCCATACATACCCTGGACAGGGATGTAGATCCCCAGGAAGGTGCAGCAGCTGGGAGTTTGAGTTTAGGAATTGTGGAGCAATCCCAGGATAAGGGCTACTGTTGACTGCAGATGACAGACTGAGGGGGTGTGAGGGAGGAGACTGTGGTGGGAAATACCTGTGGAGGAAAGCTGAACAGCCATGGAAGCAAGGCATACTGCTGAGTCACACGTAGGGGGTGTATGTGTGACTCTCCCGCACACACACGCCATAATTGGCAACTGAACAATAGAGAGGCTGTCCCATAAAACCCCTGATGCACTGAAGTACAGAGTAGGACCCCACCCAGGGTACCCTTTTAAGTGCCTAACACACCGATCTACAGAGTAGGCCACCCTCTACGTGCCTGAACTGGCAGACGTACGGAGAAAGACTGGCCAAAGAGGCCTTCTGATCACCAGCTACAAGAGGCTTGAAAAAAGACTCTGATAGAGCCATAACTCCTGCAGCCAAGGCAGTCCGTGTCCCTGCACACTTGGCACCTCCAGGGTCCCCGTAAGCCAAGCAACTGCACACACTCAACTCTCACTGGGGCAGAGCTGCCAATGGCAAAAAAGGTCTTGTGCCTATGCACAAAGGGTCACATTAATCGTGTCCGATACTTTGCAACCCTGTAGACTGTGGGTTCACTTCCACTTTTCACTTTCATGCATTGGAGAAGGAAATGGCAACCCATTCCAGTGTTCTTGCCTGGAGAATCCCAGGGACAGCGGAGCCTGCTGGGCTGCCATCTATGGGATCGCACAGAGTTGGAAATGACTGAAGTGACTTAGCAGCAGCAGCAGCAGACTGTGCCAGGCTTCTCTGTCAGGGAGAGGGATTATCCAAACAAGAATATTGGAGTGTATTGCCCAATACTGGTTGTCATACCCTTTTTGAGCACTAAATTTCCTGCTGCCCTAGCCTCAACTTCTCTGAGTACCTGGTGCTGTCAGAACCCCTGTGACCCAAGCAGCTGCACCACCTCCACATCTGGCCTCACAGGGGCAAATCCAAGTCCTCCAGGGCAGCCTCAGGAGCAAACCGCAGTGGACAACCCCCATGCTTAGGTGGAAATAAAACCACAATTGAAACCCAGGTGCAGTGTGACTAAGGAAGAAGACCCCAAACCTTCCCACCAACTGTACAAGCGACAGATTCAATCCACACGATCAACTAGGCAGACTCTGTCTTTATGGAATATATAAAAGGTCATTGAATGCTCCCACAAAAGAAAATGCACTAGTTCCAATAGCTGTGGACATTGGAGGCAAGAACACAGAA
>SJYW01018928.1:102489-123063 GCA_006410735.1 Raphicerus campestris | reverse complement strand
TTTACAATACTGTATTGGTTTTGCCATACATTGACATGAATCAGCCACAGGTGTACACGATCTCCCCATGCCGAAGCCCCCTTCCACCTCCCACCCCACACCATCTCCCGGATCATCCCGTACACCAGCCCCAAGCATCCTGTATCTTGTATTGAACATAGACTGGCACTTCGTTTCTTATATGATAGTATACATGTTTCAGTGCCATTCTCCCAAATCATCCCACCCTCTCCCTCTCCCTCAGAGGCCAAAAGTCCGTTCTATACCTCTGTGTCTCTTTTGTTGTCTCGCATACAGGGTCATCATTACTATCTTTCTAAATTCTATATATATATGTCAGTATACTGTATTGGTGTTTTTCTTTCTGGCTTACTTCACTCTGTATAATCAGCTCCAGTTTCATCCATCTCATTAGAACTGAGTCAAATTTATTCTTTTTAAGGGCTGAGTAATACTCCATTGTGTATATGTACCACTGCTTTCTTATCCATTCATCTGCTGATGGACATAACCAGTTCATTTAGCCTGTTTATATTTTTTGTACTTTATAATATTTTTGTTTTTATTTATAATAGTTTATTTTTATTTTTATTTCCCATGATCTTTACTTTTCTATCTTTCAGATTATTGTTTTCACTAGATTTTTTTTTACATTTTTATTTCATAAGATTGGATTTTATTCTTTCAGTTCTGTTTTAAATATAATTGGTATCTACTGTTACAAAGTTCATTGATTTAGTTGATTTCCTAGATAACCATTTTTTCTGATTGTTTTTAAGATGATCTTTAGTACAGATAATATCATAACAAAGTACTACAGTGCATCTATATTACATTTACTTTATCTATTTCAAGAATTGCATTGGTTTTCTACAAATATTCAGTCTTTCATCAGTGTTGATTTTCAGTTTCTTTTCATTTCTGACACGGGATATTTTTTAATGTGCTCAACAATGTATGTAAAAGAGTTTTGTTATATTTTTGCTGTCATTTCTAGGTGTTTATATGTCTTTGGAGGTTTGTCATTAACAACTTAAGTCATTCAACTGAATAAATTGGAAGACTCTGTAACTAAGCTCTTGCCTTCTTCATTTGTATGTGACTAATCCCAATTTGTACTCATTTAGTCATCACGGGAAGGCACAGAATTTCCATATGGCATAGTGAGCTGCTTTCTGTCCTTGTCACAAGGAGATATTTTTGTTCTATATAATAGATAATCTCCAGGATATGTCAGAATTCACTAAATTTGCCTTCAATTGTCTGGCTTTTTCATCTCCGCACCATGGCCAATGCCCCAGTTTCATTTGTTGTTAACTTGCTTCCTTTGTTGTCTTACTTATTCTGCTCCACAGGTTTTTTTTTTCTGACTTCAAAATGGGCCTCAATCCTGCATACCTTTTTCTGATACATGTTATAACATGAGTGAACCTCAAAACATGAGGATCAGTGAATGAAATGAAACAGAATAAATGCAGTATTGTGTAATTTCATGTATCTAAAATGTTCAGAAAAGGCAAATGTATAGATACAGAAAATATCACATTAGTGGGTACCTGGGGTCTGGGAATGATAATGAGGATTGTTTGAAAAAGCATGAAGGATCTTTCTGGAATGAAGTAAATGTTTTAAATGATTGTAGTGATGATTAAACAGTATTCCTTAGAGATATTGAATTCTACAATTACAGTGGTTAAGTTTTAAGGCATGTATTATAAATTAGAATTCAAAAAATCTAAGAAAAAAAAGGAGAGGGTTCCCAAATATTCTCTTTTCTCTGACCTGAAATGTGGAGTTGAAACTTGGAACTGCAGCATCTAGGGGCTTCCCTGCTGGCTTAGTGGTAAAGAATCTGCCTGCAATGCGGAAGTGCAGCATTTTTATAACATCTATGAAAAGAAAAACTGCATGCTAACTGGGATCAAAGAGAAGAGAAGGACTCTTGTTGGTTATTGGCATTGTCTTCATCAGGACTTGATGTGTAAAAACAAGTGTATATTTTTTCATTTCATTTTCAAATATATATTGTTTGTGTTTCCCTATTTCTTTATAAACATCTGAGTAGTACTCCACTGCTTGCGTATGTCACAGTGTATCATTCACCAGTTGAAGAACAAGCTGTTTCCTCTTTTGGCAATTATGAACAAAGCCTCTAGAAACATTTGCAAACAGATTTGCTGTGAATATAAATTTTAATTTCTCTTGAAGTGGGATTCCTAGTAAATGTATTTTTAACTTTGTAAGAAACTGCTATTTTTTTTTTTTTTGGAAGTAGTTGTTCAGTTTACCATTTCCCCAGCAGCATATGAACATTCCAATTATCCTATATCCTTTCCACAACTTGGTATTTTTTTTTCAAGGCCATTTTGTTAGATATGTGGTGGTATTTTAATGGAGTTTATTTCTAATTGCCTAGTAATAAATAATGTTGAGTGTCATTTCCAGTCTTTTGCAATTCTAAATGATGCTACAGTGTTGAGATAATATTCAAAATAGTTAGCAAATACCAATATGACTTGGGCACCAACCAATAATGACAGACACAAGGCAGACCAATCATTTTAGTTATCTGTAAACAATAGTTTGGGGATAACTGGCTCTACTAGTCAGCACCAGCCCAGCATATATCATTTCATAGGGTTGTGAACATAATTATGGAATAATTTCTAGATGTAGAATTGAGAGGGAAATGACAATTGCATTTATTATTTGGCTACTCTGTTTTGCTAAATTTCATTTTATGATTAGATCAAATTAAACTAAATTATCAGTTAAACTCAGATTTCACAGAGGAGACTATCTGCTCCCTCACATGCTTGGCATGACAGTGAGATCAAACTTTTGATTCTTTTACAATCTGTCAGGTAAAGACTAATCAGATAAATTTTAATTTGTATTTTTCTTATGATTAAGATTTCCTTCACATACAATTAGGATCAATTAAATTATCTTTTTTGCAAGTTATCAGCTCATTTTTTATCTGTTTTTTCCCTAATGAATTCATAGTATTTATGTTAGGGATTGTAACAAGTCTATAATACATGTATAAAAATGTCATAGTGATGTGATTTATAAGCTGTTGTTTATTGTGAATTTTCCATGAAAACTTTAAAAAAATGCAGTCAAGTTAGTCACTTTTTTCTTTTGTAGCTTCTGGAGTTATATTAATTAGAAAAATTTTCCACATTCTGAGATTAAAATTTTAATCACCCTAAATTTTCATTAAATGCTGCTATGGTTTCTTTTATTATCCTTTTTGATATTTAAATATCTAATTCATATAAAATTTATCCTTATGTAAGTGTGAAGTGTGGATTAAACTATTTTGCCCATAGAGATATTATGAAACACTCTTCTCTCACTCATTGAGGTATCATCTTTATCATAATAAGAAACATAATCATCATATGTATTTAAGTCAGTTGGACTTTTGATTTTGTTCCATTGCTCTTTTATCTACAAATGCACGTTTAACTATTGTAGCTTTAAATATATATTTGACTGATAGGAAAATTTCCTCTCATTTCTTTCTGTCTCTTTCTCTCTCTCGCTCTCAAACACACACACACACACACACACACACATTTTTCTGGCTATTCTTATATGCCTTCATAATCAGCTTTTCCAGTTCTGAAACCATTGATTTTCATTAGGATACCATTAAATTTGTTGTTTAAATTATGGTGACTTGGCATCGTTATAAGATTGAGGTTTTCTGCCGAGAAAATGATATAACTTTCAATTTGTTCAAAGCTTCTTTTGTCTCTTAGACACTGTCTATTTTTTTTGTGTGTGTGAATTTCTACCAGTTTATTCCTAAGAATTTTATTTTTTTCTATTATAAGTTAGCTCATTACTTGTTGTATTACTTCTTCAGGGTTGATGATTTTTCTGTTCATGAAGTTTATTATTTTCTGTGTCCTGTTATTATATTGTCACCTCATTGAATTAATTTTTATTTATGATGCTTTTGAAGTTGGTTTTATTGAGTATCCAAAGTAGCTGGAATTTTATATGTAAGTAATTGATTTCCCTCTTCCTTTTCAACTAATTTTCTGTGTTGTTTCTTTTACTAATTTAATTGTATTAGTTAGATCACTCACAGCAACTTTAAACAGTGGCCATTTTAATGGAGGTTCTTGTACAAATGAGTATACAGCTCAGTCAGTTCAGTTGCTTAGTCGTGTCCAACCCTTTGCGACCCCATGAATCGCAGCACTCCAGGCCTCCCTGTCCATCACATCTCCTGGAGTTCACTCAAACTCATTCCATCGAGTCGGTGATGCCATCCAGCCATCTCGTCCTCTATCGTCCCCTTCTCCTCCTGCCCCCAATCCCTCCCAGCATCAGGGTCTTTTCCAATGAGTCAACTCTTCGTATGAGGTGGCCAAAGTACTGGAGTTTCAGCCTCAGCATCAGTCATTCCAATGAACACCCAGGACTGATCTCCTTTAGGATGGACTGGTTGGAACTCCTTGCAGCCCAAGGGACTTTCAGGAGTCTTCTCCAACACTGCAGTTCAACAGCATCAGTTCTTCGGTGATCAACTTTCTTCACAGTCCAATACATGACTACTGGAAAAACCATAGCCTTGATTAGACAGACCTTTGTTGGCAAAGTAATGTCTCTGCTTTTGAATATGCTTATCTAGGTTGGTCATAACTTTCCTTCCAAGGAGTAAGCGTCTTTTAATTTCATGGCTGCAATCACCATTTGCAGTGATTTTGAAGTATACAGCTAGTGTTTTCCTGTTTAAGAATGATGATGTCCTTGGAATTTTATTCACTGTTAAATAATATGTATATTTATATTTATTAATAAATTATTATTTGTAAAAATATGGACTTTTATCAAGTGGTTATTTAACATTAATGGACATGAATAAACAGTTATTTTTTCCCTTAGATGTAATCATATTATAATTTATATTAATAGGTATTCTAATATTGAATCATGTTTGATTTATGGAATATGTTTCTATTGATCATAGCAGATTATTATTATTTTAGTGTGCTCTGTATTTCTTTGTCAATGTTTTATTTAGTTTACATTTTCATTGATATTCATGTGTGGCATCAGTTTTGCATTTCCATATATTTTTTGCTGGGCATTGGTAACAATATTATATTTTACTTATAATAATCCTTTAGAAAAAAATAATTGTCTGTGGTATTAAGCATTTAAAATGAGGTTAACTCTTATTTTATGATTTAGTAGAATTCTGTTGTGAATTTTCTTTGACCTGATGTTTTCTATGATTTGCTTTCTGAAAACCTTATTTGTTTCTGTTCACCCTTACTCTCATGCTCAATGTTAATTGGATTGTTTAGATCTTCCATTACACTAGAGTCTGTTTTGATGCATTTTGAATTATTTTTCATATTAATTTGCATCCAAGTTTTTAAATTAATTTGCATAGATTAATCATTTCTTCTAATTTCCTCAGTTTCTTTAGTTATTTTCTGTTTGGTGTTTTTTATTCTTTCACTTGCCTCTATATTCTCTAATAATTTGCATGTTAAGATTCAATAATAATTTAAATAATCTTTAGCTTTAAAATAACTAGCTTTAAGATTTAAGGTTTTTAACTTTTATGCTTTTTGCTGAGTAGTTTTGTTTTTATTATATTTTGTATGTTTTGTTTTATTTTTACATTAAATAGCTGTATAACTTACTTTCATTATTTGATAGCATGAATATTTAGCACTATGAATTTTCCTCTGATCATAGCTTCACGTATAGTCCAGGAGTATGAGTGACAGGTTTCCTTTTTTTACAGTACTTGTTTAAAGACATATGTGGAAAATTTCCAGGTGACAGAGATTTAAACTTCTAGTGTCTAAATTTTCTATCTTGTAATTGTCAGCACATAATGTCATTTGTACTCTTTTATATTTATTTTATGACCCAATGTAAGTCAGTTTTTACGAATGTTTCATAAGTCCTTGTATAATATATCTACAACATATCTATATCTCAATAAAATACACTTCACTGATTATATTGTAGTTTTAATGCCATTTACAAAATTTTCTGAGTTGCCCTGTGTCTGGACACATTGTAGAATTGCATTTTTCTGCCCCACCTTGTGGTTGACTGGGTGATGAAATGAATTGTAAGCAAAAGTGACATGTGTCATGAAATTGCTGCCAAGATATTCCAGATTGTTCTTTTCTCTTCAAACACAGTAACTGGCAATGTTAGAGACCATTGCTAATCTGCTGTCCTGTGTTCCTTAGGGAATACTCTGAGCAGAGACCTATTCTAATACTTGAACACATGTGATGAAAGCAAGAAATAACTATTTATTGTTTTAAGATATTGAGACAAGGGTACTGCTTGCTAAATCAAGCCAATGTTGGTTGAATCATCTTACATAATGGTACTTGCTTTAAAAAATTATTGCATATAGATGGCATCTAGAAAATGGTATTTCATAATAAACCTATTTGCAGGGAAAGAATGGAGACTCATATGTAGAGAATGGACTTGTGGTCACATGGGGGAAGGATAAGTAGCATCGACATATATACTACCACGGATGGCACTTACTTTTTTTCACTTGTTTGATCATTGTTAGAATTGCAGTCTTTGTCTACTGATGTGTTTCTGTCAGTTTTTACTTGAATCTTGAATCGCCTATAGTTTTTGTTTTATTAAGATTGATGCCAAAGTAACTAGCATCTAAGTCTTAATAATTGCCATATTGTCATAATTAATTGCACTATTTAGCGTTAGGAAATCATCTCTTTTGTCTCACTTAATGTCTCTTTGCATGATTTTAAACTTCATTAAGATAGAAACACATAATTTATATTTGTTTTTNTAAGATTGATGCCAAAGTAACTAGCATCTAAGTCTTAATAATTGCTATATTGTCATAATTAATTGCACTATTTAGCATTAGGAAATCACCTCTTTTGTCTCACTTAATGTCTCTGCATGATTTTAAACTTCATTAAGATAGAAACACATAATTTATATTTGTTTTTATTTGTTAGATTTTTTGGCCCTCTTTGTTTACATCATTACTAGGTCACAAATACCTTAGTTTTTTTTTTTTTCATAATGCAAAGGATATTGGGAATTTAGAGCATTTTTTGTACACATGTTCAAAAGAGTAATATTACTTTTAGTTCAGTCTTATGGTAGTTTTAGATTTCCATGTTTTAAACTGATTTTAAAGTATTGTTCAATGTATCGCCATTCTGGTTTTTTTTTTCCCTTGATAGTTAAGAAAGCTTTTTAAGAAAGTTTTTATATTCTTTTAGTCGTTAACTTTATATTATATTCTTAAGAATACACACACACACACACAAAATACAAGATGTGTGTGTGTGTATATATATATAGTTTTTGTTTTACTTTTCCATGAGAAAGTTATTGAATTTGCATTTTTTCCTTCTCACCTTCTTTTTCTCCTCACCATCTATTTCTTGTTTGTTACATTTTCTTTCACAGTAATTTAGTGTTTAACTTTATAATTACATAGAAACATAATTCTATTAATTACTTTGTAGGTTTGTGAATTTTGTTTTGACTTTTAGTAGCATCCTATCACTATGTCCATCCTTGACTCCCAGTTTTCCTCAGTGTACTATTTCTTAGCATAACTTTTCTTTTTATTAGTATTAACCTTAAACAGATGTTCACTAACATTGACTTTTAAACGTTTTGAGTTCTTTCATAGTTGGCTCTATTGTGTCCCTTAAGAAGAGTTCATGAGAACACTGTTCCCTCAGTTCTTGCATGTGTGTATTTAAGACTGTTGATTTGTATTAGAATGAAAATGAGCCAAGAGGAAATTCTCCTTTTTTAAAAACTGTAGATATTGCCTCAGTGACTTCTGGCTTTTAATGTTGCTGTCTTTAATTCATAGGACAGACTATTTGTCTTATGAATGCCTTTATTGTTATTATATTTAGAATCCTTAAAATATAAAAGATTGCTTCATTGAATGTGACAAATTTATTAGGCTAGGGGAAAATCCATTATTTGATCATTCTGGATTAATTTTCTCAGTGTCATGGTGACCTCTGCAATATATAATCAGTTCTTCTTTTGAAGACCATTTTCTTTTCCTTTTTTTTTTTTCTTTGTTTTGTTTTGTTTATTTTTGGCCAAGCTACACAGCTTGCTGAAGCATAGTTACCTGGCTCGGGATTGAACAAGGGCCCATGGTAGTGAAGTGCTAAATCCTAACCACTAGTGCTGTACTTAGTCGCTCAGTCATACCCAACTCTTTGGGACCCCATGGATTGTAGCGCCAGGCTCCTCTGTCCATGGGATTCTCCAGGCAAGAATATTGGAGTGGGTTGCCATTTCCTTTTCCAGGGGGTCTTTCAGACCTGGGATAGAACCTAGATTGCAGGCAGAGTCTGTTATCAGAGCCACCAGGGAAGCCCCCTAACCATTGGACCACCAGGGAATTCACAGGTCATTTTCTTGAATTACATCTTTAAACATTTGGTTATTATTCCCATTTTGTGTGTGTGTCAATTCTAATTATATACTTGAAGATTCTACTTTGGTATCTTTCATGCCTATCATTTTCTCTCCTTTTTAGCTTCTTTATTTTTGTTTCATTTTCAAAACCCGTTTTCTTCATTATGCATTCATTATACTGTTAAAACTATTCTTTTGCTTTTACTAATTTAATCTTAAAATCTGACATTTCATTTTTCCATTATTTCTCAAAGTCTTCTAGTTATATTGGTATCATTATGTTGTATTCTGTATCTTCCTTGAGTTCTTTTAACTCTGACTTCTGCTTTCTGTTCTTGTTCCATAGTGACTATCATTATTACAAATTATGTGTTTTCTCCACTTAATGGCAAAAGCTTTGTCTGAATATTCTTCGGTGTTTGATTCTTAGGTGTTTGATTTTACTCTTTTCTTTTTTTTATGAATAAAATCTTTGCTGAAGGAATTAAGTTGTCTTACACCAGCCATTTTTAAAAATATTTGTGTAGAAAGAGACTAGGGGCAAATGAAATTTTCTTTGAGATCTGGATTGCTGTATTGGTTCTTTTAGTCTTTCCTTTCCTGCTAATTCTGAGGGTGAGTAGCTGGTGGATTTTATGCACTTTAAAAAAAATCAATAAGATATTTTTAAGTTAACAGCACAATGGAACAGAAACTACAAGGAGTCCCCAGATATTCCCTGTCTCCACACCTGCACAGCCTCTCCCACCATTATCAGCAACCTCACTAGAATGATACAGTTGTTACCACTGATGAACCCACATTAGCACATCATTATCATCAAAAGTCTATAGTTTATAATAGGGTTCACTCTTGGTGTTGTACATTTTGTGTTTTGAATGGATAATAACATATGTCTATCATTTTAGTATCATACAGAATAGTTTCAGCACCCTAAAAATCCTCTGTTCTCTGTCCATCTCTCCCTCTCTCAAACCACTTGGAACCACCCATCTTTTTACCAATCTATTTACTGTCTTCATAGTTTTGCTTTCCCAGATTGGCTTCTTTCATTTAGTAATACACATGTAAGTTTCTTCCATGTTTTTTCCTTAGCTTTGTAGTTCATTTCTTTGGGGCAGTGAATAATATTCCATTTTCTGAACATACACAGTTTATTCTTTCACCTAACGAAGGACATCTTGGTTGCTTTTAAGTTTTGCCAATTTTGAATAAAATTACTATATACATTTATATCCAGATTTTCATATGAACATAAGTTCTTAACTCCTGTGACTGAACACCAAGGAATGCAAGTGCAGAATTGATAATAAGAGTATGTATAGCTTTCTAACAAACTGTCAAACTGACTTCCAAAGTGGCTGAAAAATAATGAATTCAATTTAAAAAAAAAGACTCAAAATGTATTTGCAAGCTATGGAAAAGTATCCATTATTCAAAGAAGAATAGTATTTATTCAAATTTCATCTTATTTTCTTAAAACACTCAGAAAGATAAATTATTTATCCTTCATACTCAGTCTGTGGGAGAAATTAATTTGAAAATTGAAGAACATAGAGACACAAACATTTAGTTCCATTTTAAGGGTAATTTATTTGTAGAGATTTAGCTTTTCCAAACATTAGTATTAATTAATCTTTTTATATTTTAAAAGTACTTCATCATTTTTTATAACTTATTTCTCATCCAAAACATATGGACCACCCAAAAACAACTGGACAAAAAAAACNAAGTCTACTAGTTATATTGGTATCATTATGTTGTATTCTGTATCTTCCTTGAGTTCTTTTAACTCTGACTTCTGCTTTCTGTTCTTGTTCCATAGTGACTATCATTATTACAAATTATGTGTTTTCTCCACTTAATGGCAAAAGCTTTGTCTGAATATTCTTCGGTGTTTGATTCTTAGGTGTTTGATTTTACTCTTTTCTTTTTTTTATGAATAAAATCTTTGCTGAAGGAATTAAGTTGTCTTACACCAGCCATTTTTAAAGATATTTTGTAGAAAGAGACTAGGGGCAAATGAAATTTTCTTTGAGATCTGGATTGCTGTATTGGTTCTTTTAGTCTTTCCTTTCCTGCTAATTCTGAGGGTGAGTAGCTGGTGGATTTTATGCACTTTAAAAAAAATCAATAAGATATTTTTAAGTTAACAGCACAATGGAACAGAAACTACAAGGAGTCCCCAGATATTCCCTGTCTCCACACCTGCACAGCCTCTCCCACCATTATCAGCAACCTCACTAGAATGATACAATTGTTACCACTGATGAACCCACATTAGCACATCATTATCATCAAAAGTCTATAGTTTATAATAGGGTTCACTCTTGGTGTTGTACATTTTGTGTTTTGAATGGATAATAACATATGTCTATCATTTTAGTATCATACAGAATAGTTTCAGCACCCTAAAAATCCTCTGTTCTCTGTCCATCTCTCCCTCTCTCAAACCACTTGGAACCACCCATCTTTTTACCAATCTATTTACTGTCTTCATAGTTTTGCTTTCCCAGATTGGCTTCTTTCATTTAGTAATACACATGTAAGTTTCTTCCATGTTTTTTCCTTAGCTTTGTAGTTCATTTCTTTGGGGCAGTGAATAATATTCCATTTTCTGAACATACACAGTTTATTCTTTCACCTAACGAAGGACATCTTGGTTGCTTTTAAGTTTTGCCAATTTTGAATAAAATTACTATATACATTTATATCCAGATTTTCATATGAACATAAGTTCTTAACTCCTGTGACTGAACACCAAGGAATGCAAGTGCAGAATTGATAATAAGAGTATGTATAGCTTTCTAACAAACTGTCAAACTGACTTCCAAAGTGGCTGAAAAATAATGAATTCAATTTAAAAAAAAAGACTCAAAATGTATTTGCAAGCTATGGAAAAGTATCCATTATTCAAAGAAGAATAGTATTTATTCAAATTTCATCTTATTTTCTTAAAACACTCAGAAAGATAAATTATTTATCCTTCATACTCAGTCTGTGGGAGAAATTAATTTGAAAATTGAAGAACATAGAGACACAAACATTTAGTTCCATTTTAAGGGTAATTTATTTGTAGAGATTTAGCTTTTCCAAACATTAGTATTAATTAATCTTTTTATATTTTAAAAGTACTTCATCATTTTTTATAACTTATTTCTCATCCAAAACATATGGACCACCCAAAAACAACTGGACAAAAAAAACACCTCCTTTTATTTTAGGCTTTATCTGTGCCAGTTCTGCAAATAATTTTGTAAGGCTAACAAGACTCTCATAATTCTATTAGGCATGTAATATTGTATTAAACCTCTCCACATTTAATAATGTCAAAATTCCATTGAAATGTTTAACTCTTTCTTAATCTCATAGCACCAAGCTGATGGAAAACTTGCAAACCTGTATGGAGAGGGATGAATGTAAGCTTTCTAAACACATTTTATATGCCAGGAATTATTCTTGCTTGCAAATACTGTATATCCTTCTTCCAACAATTCTGCAAGGATGGGACACTATTTTGTAAGTGAGAAAGTAGAAGTTTGAGGTATTTGGTAAAACTATAACTGTCTGACTTCAATGGGTGGTCTTGTCAACTTTAATATACTATATTTCCAACAGCAGCAAAACACATTCCAAGTTCCTTCTCTAACTAGGAACATCAGACAAAATGGCCCTGAAATATGTGTCTAAAATACTTTGTGCTCACTGATCAGTGGTAGTGTTGAGCAATAGGTAAATCATGGTCTTTCATTCAAGATGAACACTTGTTAAGATATAGGATCTGCCTCTTACAAGATATATGTATGACCTTAGGCAAATTACATAATATCTTTGTGCCTCAGTTTCCTATTTTACAAAATGTAGGTAGTAGTAACTACCATGAACTGTGCTTGTGAAAGTTGTCGACAATTTAATCACGTAACACTTTTATTGACACACTATGGTTTCACTAAATACTATCTTTTAAAATATTAGAAGAAATTATACTAGTTTCAACTGTACAAATTTATATTTGTTCTGTGCTACTAATTTAATTTGTCTGGCTGTTAAAGCACAAAGATGTTATAAAGTATGCAGTTAGATTTTATTAATTCTATATTTTGAAGTAAATGCCAAAGAATGTTCAAACTACTACACAATTGCACTCATTTCACATGCTAGCAAGGTAATGTTCAAAAACCCTTCAAGTGAGGCTTCAACAGTACATAAATCGAGAAATTCCAGATGTACAAGGTGGATTTAGAAAAGATGTAATCAGAGATCACATTTTCAATATCCACTAGATCATAGAAAAAACAAGAGAATTCCAGAAAAACATCTACTTCTGCTTCATTACTATTCTAAAGCCTTTGACTGTGGGGATCACAACAAACTGTAGAAAATTCTTAAAGATATGGAAATACCAGACCACTTATTGGCCTCCTGAGAGACATGTACACAGGCCAAGAAGCAACAGTTTGAACTGGACATGGAACAATGGACTGGTTCCAAATTGAAAAGTAGTATGTCAAGGCTGTATATTGTCACCCTGTTTATCTAACTTATATGCAAGAGTACATCATGCAAAATGACAGGCTGGATGAAGCACAAACTGGAATCAGAATGCCAGGAGAAATATCAACAACCTCAGATATTCAGATGACACCATCCTTATGGCATAAAGTGAAGAGGAACTAGAGTCTTTTGATTAAGGTGAAAGATGAGTGTGGAAAAGCTGGCTTAAAACTCTACCTTCAAAAAATGAATATTATGGCATCTGGTCCCATCACTTCATGGCAAATAGAAGGGAAAAAAGTGTAAGCAGTAACAGAATTTATTTTCCTGGGCACCAAAATCACTGTGGATGGTGATTGCTACTGCTAAATCACTTCAGTCGTGTCTGACTCTGTGCGACCCCATAGATAGCAGCCCACCAGGCTTCCCTGTCCCTGGGATTCTCCAGGCAAGAACACCAGAGTGGGTTGCCATTTCCTTCTCCAATGCATGAAAGTGAAAAGTGAAAGTGAAGTCACTCAGTTGTGTCTGACTCCTGGCGACCCCATGGACTGCAGCCTACCAGGCTCCTCCATCCATGGGATTTTCCAGGCAAGAGTACTGGAGTCGGGTGCCATTGCCTTCTCCATGGATGGTGACTGCAAGCCATGAAATTAAAAGACACTTGCTCTTTGGAAGGACAGCTATGATAAATCTAGACAGAGTATTAAAAGGCAGAGACTTCACTTTGCCAACAAAGGTCCATATAGTCAAAACTATTTTTCCAGTAGTCATTCATGGATATGAGAGTTGGAACATAAAGAAGACTGAGCACCAAAGAATTGCTGCTTTTGAACTGTGGTGTTCGAGAAGACTTGAGAGTCCCTTGGGCAACAAAGAGATCAAACCAGTCAATCCTAAAGGAAATCAACCCCGAATATTCATTGGAAAAACTGATGCTGAAGCTGAAGCTCCAATACTTCGGCCACATGAATCAAAGAACTGATTCCTTAGAAAAGACTGTGGTACTGGGAAAGAATGAAAGCAGAAGGAAGGGGATGGCATAGGCTGAGATGGTTGGAAGGCATCACCGACTCAATGTATATGAGAAGCTCCAGGAGATGGTGAAGGACAGGAAAGCCTGGCTGAAGTCCAAAGAGTTGGATCTGACTGAGTGACTGGACAACGCAAGGGGCCATTTTTCACTCCCAAGAACAGTTCCTTTTTACTCTCTTTACCCCTAGCCTATTTTTTTGAAGTCAAAAGAAGAGAGAACCAGTGAATTAATTGTGGTCTGTGTCCCTCATATTGAATTTATAAATTTTTCTTTTAGCTATTTTATTAAATAGGATTTCATGATATTTTGTTTGAAGAAAGAGCTCTTTAACCAAGACACAAACAACAAACATACTCTTTGTCAAACCTTCTTTGTTTATGGTTACATAAAATGAGGACCAGTGAAAATGGCACCCAAAAGTAGAAACTATGGCCCAGGGTCATACAGAATCAGGTCTGAGGTGTCTTTCAGTTCAGTTCAGTTCAGTTCAGTCGCTCAGTCTTGTCCGACTCTTTGCGACCTCATGAATCGCAGTACCCTAGGCCTCCCTATCCATCACCATCTTCTGGAGTTCACTCAGACTCACATCCATCGAGTCCGTGATGCCATCCAGCCATCTCATNACACAGTTTATTCTTTCACCTAACGAAGGACATCTTGGTTGCTTTTAAGTTTTGCCAATTTTGAATAAAATTACTATATACATTTATATCCAGATTTTCATATGAACATAAGTTCTTAACTCCTGTGACTGAACACCAAGGAATGCAAGTGCAGAATTGATAATAAGAGTATGTATAGCTTTCTAACAAACTGTCAAACTGACTTCCAAAGTGGCTGAAAAATAATGAATTCAATTTAAAAAAAAAGACTCAAAATGTATTTGCAAGCTATGGAAAAGTATCCATTATTCAAAGAAGAATAGTATTTATTCAAATTTCATCTTATTTTCTTAAAACACTCAGAAAGATAAATTATTTATCCTTCATACTCAGTCTGTGGGAGAAATTAATTTGAAAATTGAAGAACATAGAGACACAAACATTTAGTTCCATTTTAAGGGTAATTTATTTGTAGAGATTTAGCTTTTCCAAACATTAGTATTAATTAATCTTTTTATATTTTAAAAGTACTTCATTATTTTTTATAACTTATTTCTCATCCAAAACATATGGACCACCCAAAAACAACTGGACAAAAAAAACACCTCCTTTTATTTTAGGCTTTATCTGTGCCAGTTCTGCAAATAATTTTGTAAGGCTAACAAGACTCTCATAATTCTATTAGGCATGTAATATTGTATTAAACCTCTCCACATTTAATAATGTCAAAATTCCATTGAAATGTTTAACTCTTTCTTAATCTCATAGCACCAAGCTGATGGAAAACTTGCAAACCTGTATGGAGAGGAATGAATGTAAGCTTTCTAAACACATTTTAAATGCCAAGAATTATTCTTGCTTGCAAATACTGTATATCCTTCTTCCAACAATTCTGCAAGGATGGGACACTATTTTGTAAGTAAGAAAGTAGAAGTTTGAGGTATTTGGTAAAACTATAACTGTCTGACTTCAATGGGTGGTCTTGTCAACTTTAATATACTATATTTCCAACAGCAGCAAAACACATTCCAAGTTCCTTCTCTAACTAGGAACATCAGACAAAATGGCCCTGAAATATGTGTCTAAAATACTTTGTGCTCACTGATCAGTGGTAGTGTTGAGCAATAGGTAAATCATGGTCTTTCATTCAAGATGAACACTTGTTAAGATATAGGATCTGCCTCTTACAAGATATATGTATGACCTTAGGCAAATTACATAATATCTTTGTGCCTCAGTTTCCTATTTTACAAAATGTAGGTAGTAGTAACTACCATGAACTGTGCTTGTGAAAGTTGTCGACAATTTAATCACGTAACACTTTTATTGACACACTATGGTTTCACTAAATACTATCTTTTAAAATATTAGAAGAAATTATACTAGTTTCAACTGTACAAATTTATATTTGTTCTGTGCTACTAATTTAATTTGTCTGGCTGTTAAAGCACAAAGATGTTATAAAGTATGCAGTTAGATTTTATTAATTCTATATTTTGAAGTAAATGCCAAAGAATGTTCAAACTACTACACAATTGCACTCATTTCACATGCTAGCAAGGTAATGTTCAAAAACCCTTCAAGTGAGGCTTCAACAGTACATAAATCGAGAAATTCCAGATGTACAAGGTGGATTTAGAAAAGATGTAATCAGAGATCACATTTTCAATATCCACTAGATCATAGAAAAAACAAGAGAATTCCAGAAAAACATCTACTTCTGCTTCATTACTATTCTAAAGCCTTTGACTGTGGGGATCACAACAAACTGTAGAAAATTCTTAAAGATATGGGAATACCAGACCACCTTATTGGCCTCCTGAGAGACATGTACGCAGGCCAAGAAGCAACAGTTTGAACTGGACATGGAACAATGGACTGGTTCCAAATTGAAAAGTAGTATGTCAAGGCTGTATATTGTCACCCTGTTTATCTAACTTATATGCAAGAGTACATCATGCAAAATGACAGGCTGGATGAAGCACAAACTGGAATCAGAATGCCAGGAGAAATATCAACAACCTCAGATATTCAGATGACACCATCCTTATGGCATAAAGTGAAGAGGAACTAGAGTCTTTTGATTAAGGTGAAAGATGAGTGTGGAAAAGCTGGCTTAAAACTCTACCTTCAAAAAATGAATATTATGGCATCTGGTCCCATCACTTCATGGCAAATAGAAGGGAAAAAAGTGTAAGCAGTAACAGAATTTATTTTCCTGGGCACCAAAATCACTGTGGATGGTGATTGCTACTGCTAAATCACTTCAGTCGTGTCTGACTCTGTGCGACCCCATAGATAGCAGCCCACCAGGCTTCCCTGTCCCTGGGATTCTCCAGGCAAGAACACCAGAGTGGGTTGCCATTTCCTTCTCCAATGCATGAAAGTAAAAAGTGAAAGTGAAGTCACTCAGTTGTGTCTGACTCCTGGCGACCCCATGGACTGCAGCCTACCAGGCTCCTCCATCCATGGGATTTTCCAGGCAAGAGTACTGGAGTCGGGTGCCATTGCCTTCTCCATGGATGGTGACTGCAAGCCATGAAATTAAAAGACACTTGCTCTTTGGAAGGACAGCTATGATAAATCTAGACAGAGTATTAAAAGGCAGAGACTTCACTTTGCCAACAAAGGTCCATATAGTCAAAACTATTTTTCCAGTAGTCATTCATGGATATGAGAGTTGGAACATAAAGAAGACTGAGCACCAAAGAATTGCTGCTTTTGAACTGTGGTGTTCGAGAAGACTTGAGAGTCCCTTGGGCAACAAAGAGATCAAACCAGTCAATCCTAAAGGAAATCAACCCCGAATATTCATTGGAAAAACTGATGCTGAAGCTGAAGCTCCAATACTTCGGCCACATGAATCAAAGAACTGATTCCTTAGAAAAGACTGTGGTACTGGGAAAGAATGAAAGCAGAAGGAAGGGGATGGCATAGGCTGAGATGGTTGGAAGGCATCACCGACTCAATGTATATGAGAAGCTCCAGGAGATGGTGAAGGACAGGAAAGCCTGGCTGAAGTCCAAAGAGTTGGATCTGACTGAGTGACTGGACAACAGCAATGCAAGGGGCCATTTTTCACTCCCAAGAACAGTTCCTTTTTACTCTCTTTACCCCTAGCCTATTTTTTTGAAGTCAAAAGAAGAGAGAACCAGTGAATTAATTGTGGTCTGTGTCCCTCATATTGAATTTATAAATTTTTCTTTTAGCTATTTTATTAAATAGGATTTCATGATATTTTGTTTGAAGAAAGAGCTCTTTAACCAAGACACAAACAACAAACATACTCTTTGTCAAACCTTCTTTGTTTATGGTTACATAAAATGAGGACCAGTGAAAATGGCACCCAAAAGTAGAAACTATGGCCCAGGGTCATACAGAATCAGGTCTGAGGTGTCTTTCAGTTCAGTTCAGTTCAGTTCAGTCGCTCAGTCTTGTCCGACTCTTTGCGACCTCATGAATCGCAGTACCCTAGGCCTCCCTATCCATCACCATCTTCTGGAGTTCACTCAGACTCACATCCATCGAGTCCGTGATGCCATCCAGCCATCTCATCCTCGGCCGTCCCCTTCTCCTCCTGCCCCCAATCCCTCCCAGCATCAGAGTCTTTCCCAGTGAGTCAACTCTTCCCATGAGGTGGCCAAAGTACTGGAGTTTCAGCTTTAGCATCATTCCTTCCAAAGAAATCCCAGGGTTGATCTCCTTTAGAATGGACTGGTTGAATCTCCTTGCAGTCCAAGGGACTCTCAAGAGTCTTCTCCAACACCACAGTTCAAAAGCATCAATTCTTTGGCACTCAGCCTTCTTCACAGTCCAATGTCTAAGAAATTTCAGTTGTATTTTAATCCAAATTTTTAGTATAGAGTTGAATCAGTTATAATAATAGGCTTGAATGGTAAATAAGTTGTTTCTCCTGCTTACGCACTAAATGCCTTCCTTACAATAACTGAAATTGCTGAAATTTGAGATTTATATATATGAACTACTTCTCTTTGAAAATTTAAATCCTCTGTAGGAATAATCAAAGTTGTGAATGAAATGATAAAATTAATATTATATTGTTTTCCTCTTACAACCACTCTGGAGGAAATGGATCTTTAGTTGAATAAGGCCAGAAGGGGTAAAGGTAAATTTGAAGTACATAGAACTAGTGTAGGAGACAATTTTAGATGGATCCTTACATTGAGAAGCTCTAAAATATTAGAGAGCAGCCAGTGACAATAGGGCCTTTGTCTAGGTTTGAGGAAAGATGCTGAGTAGCAAAGAGAAAGTCAAAGATGAAATTCCTTCACTGAAGTTTGAGCACCGAAAAGTTGATGCTTTCAAACTGTGTGCTGGAGAAGACTCTTGAGAGTCTCTTGGACAGCAAGAAGATCCAACCAGTCAATCCTAAAAAGACTCAGTCCTGAATATTCATTAGAAGGACTGATGCTGAAGCTGAGGCTCCAGTTCTTTGGCCACTTGATATAAAGAGCTGATCTATTGGAAAATAGCCTGATGCTGGGAAAGATTGAGGGTAGGTGGAGAAGGGGACAAAAGAGGATGAGATGGATGGATGGCATCACCAACTGTATAGACGTGAGTTTGGGCAGACTTCAGGAGATAGTGGAAGAGGGGGAAGCCTGGAGTGCTGTAGTCCATGGGGTCTCAGAGTTGGACACAAATGAGTGACTGAACAACAACGATGAATTAGAGAAGTACTTTCCTGGAAAATGTGTTAGACTCAATTCTTGGGCCCAACCTGTGGAGGTGAAGTAGATGTGATTGTAGGTGATGTGAATGACCATGCCCTGAGTACCAGTAAGTTAGAACATAAGCAGAAAACTCTAGAAGTGTACTTCTCAAAACTGGGTATGTATTAGAATCACCCAGGGAGCTTAGAAAACATCTCACCATTCATCAGAGATTCTGATTTAACTATTCATGATGGATGATGGGAATTCATACTTTGAAAAGTTCCACCAGATGATTATCATGTGCACCAAGTTTGAAAACTACTGAAAGGACAATACCAGAATGGCACAGAGTGCTTCAGCATAAATGGCTGAAGTTGGCCCTTTAGAGTGAAACTAACTGTAGCGTGCTAACACCCGAGTAGGCACTATCTTATTCCAGCTGATTATTTCTATGAGAGTAGGTAGACCCTGTGCTGATCTTTACATTGTTTTGAAAAGAGATTAAAATCAATTATTTTGAGAAATCTTTAAGTATTCATGTTCATTTCAGTTCAGTTCAGTCCCTCAGTCGTGTCCGAATCTTTGTGACCCCATGAATCGCAGCACGCCAGACCTCCCTGTTCATCACCATCTCTCGGAGTTCACTCAGACTCACGTCCATCGAGTCCGTGATGTCATCTAGCCATCTCATCCTCGGTCATCCCCTTCTCCTCCTGCCCCCAATCCTTCCCAGCATCAGGGTCTTTTCCAATGAGTCAATTCTTCTCATGAGGTGGCCAAAGTACTGGAGAGTCAGCTTTAGCATCATTCCTTCCAAAGAACACCCAGGGTTGATCTCCTTCAGAATGGACTGGCTCGATCTCCTTGCAGTCCAAGGGACTCTCAAGAGTCTTTTCCAACACTGCAGTTCAAAAGCATCAATTCTTCGACGCTCAGCCTTCTTCACAGTCCAAACCTCACATCCATACCTGACCACGGGAAAAACCATAGCCTTGACTAGATGGATATTAGTTGGCAAAGTAATGTCTCTGCTTTTGAATATACTATCTAGGTTGGTCATAACCTTTCTTCCAAGGAATAAGCGTCTTTTAATTTCATGGCTGCAGTCACCATCTGCAGTGATTTTGGAGCCCCCCCAAAATAAAGTCTGACACTGTTTCCACTGTTTCCCCATCTATTTCCCATGAAGTGATGGGACCAGATGCCATGATCTTCGTTTTCTGAATGTTGAGCTTTAAGCCAACCTTTTCACTCTCTTCTTTCACCTTCATCAAGAGGCCCTTTAGCTCCTCTTCACTTTCTGCCATAAGGGTGGTGTCAT
>SJYW01018928.1:81590-93856 GCA_006410735.1 Raphicerus campestris | reverse complement strand
ATAAAGGACAGAAATGGTCTGGACCTAACAGAAGTAGAAGATATTAAGAAGAGGTGGCAAGAATACACAGAAGAACTGTACAAAAAAGATCTTCAAGACCCAGATAATCATGATGATGTGATCACTCATCTAGAGCCAGACATCTTGGAATGTGAAGTCAAGTGGGCCTTAGAAAGCATCACTATGAACAAAGCTAGTAGAGGTGATGGAATTCCAGTTGAGCTGTTTCAAATCCTGAAAGATGATGCTGTGAAAGTGCTGCACTCAATATGCCAGCAAATTTGGAAAACTCAGCAGTGGCCACAGGACTGGAAAAGGTCAGTTTTCATTCCAATTCCAAGTATTCACGTATTGACAGTCATTTGAAATAAATTTTAAACTACCATATGAGTAAAAGATAAAATACTTATAGCCAAATATAGCCCACAGGGCACACGTTGTAAACTTTTGATTCAGAAAATTTTCAAGAAAATGATCTGATGGTTCTAACTAGTGTACAGTGTGGGTTTTTTTTTTTTTTTTCGTGTAGAGTTACTCCTAGTTCTTAAAAACAAATTATAGTTACAATTAAGTTGAGAGAATGTTCACGTCTATATTTGGTTGAAGGAGGTAACCTAGATTAAAATTGTTTGAAAATACTAAATGACTGTCTAATTGTGATGAATTATTTTGAAATAGTTTATTCCAATATTTGAAAAATATTTGAAAATAAAACATATTTTCCTAATGATTTAGGCTCTAACATTATATCTCACCAGTATAGTTAAAGCTTTATTAAATCAGATCATTCAATAACTTATTTTGCCTTTATATCTATCCAAAATTTTAGCTTGTTACTCTAACTGTAAGATATATTCTGTACCATAACTAATCAATTCATGGATAACTGTGCCCTGAAATACTATACACTTCATAATTATAAAAATTTCATGCTGTGTGTGTTTAAGTTTATAGTGCTATAAATGATGATAACTCAACAAAAATATTATTAAAATTAAATATGTAAAGTTAAAAAGAACTCTAAACAAAACGTTTTGTTTATACTGTTAGAGCATCTGTTAGTCTAACAGACCCTTCTGTGTAATTATTGATGAGGTCTATATAACAGCTCTCTTACTACTAAATTAACTGAATTTTAAAAAAATACAGCAAATCTGTAATTGAAATATGTTTCAGAATTTCCACACACATGTGATGCAAAATGAATGTATCATTCAAACATAAGCATAAAATGAAGATGAGTCAGAAGTTATTCCATATCATAATGAATACATCAAAAATATCTTCTTCCTTTTTACCTAGAATCACATGATTGTAATACAGTAGGTGAAATGGAGACTCAGGTATTTCCGAGGTTGATGGATTATAAAATGAGTTTATATAGCATTAAAACACAACTTATACCATTTTTATACATTTTACATATCCTCTAGATCCCTTGGTTTTAATAGGGATATTATAACAGAGACTCTATTTCTTTATTCAGCAGACATATGACACTGACAGTTACCATATTTTTGTCTACATTCTCAAAATGCAAATCAAAACAAAAAGGAAGCTACAACTACCAACAGTGACTTAATAGCAGGGGTCAAAAAGTCAGATGCCTACAGGGCACAAGCAGGTGACATAAGTGAGGAGAGCAGGCAGGAAACAAATGCCCAGTCTGTAGGTAGAGCAGCTCTTCAGGTATAACTAACGACTGTCATGATAAATTGTAGGTCCTCTGTTGTAATATCAGATTATTCAACAGAAGCCAGACATATGGACTTCAGAGAAATATCTTGATTTTTAAATGTTTCCAATCTATAGAAATGCCTTTATGACCTTGTGTAAACCAAGCAAAATATCTATGTGCAACATCAAACTCTGGTATAAAGGGGCAGAGATGATAACTAAGAAAACTGAGATAAAATTCTTACAGTGGTTGTTTTACAGAAAACACATGTTGGAAAAGTAGTATACACACAAGTGCCTGTGTGCACAGACATAGGTTCCTTGCTAAAAATTTGTCAGCAAAAGGTTGCTTAAATGAAAATGAGTATTGGGGACTAGGGGCTGTGACAATAAGGAACTTTTCTTTCATTCATTCTGCAAATATTTACCTGGTTCTTTGTTGTGCTGGAAATACGGTGTTAAAAACATGGTGTTTTTTCCTTGGAGTTTATACCCCAGGGAGGACATAGCCAAACAAATAAATATATGATAAATATTAAAACTAAACCATCATGCAGTGCTATCAAAACTATTTAGCTATGTAAGTTATAGGATTTTCATTTGTAAGATTTATGAAAAAAAGAATGTTTAATTCTTCTTCCCGTAATTTAGTAAAAAAAAGACAAAAAGACAAAAAGAATTCTTAATTATTTTAGCCTGTTTATTTCATAAGTAAAAAATAGACTTATTAAATCATACAGACAAAGTTGAATGGGGAATTATTGTTTAATGTCTAGTATTTCAGTTTTCTAAGATGAAAAAAGTTCTTGAGATGGATGATGGTAATGGTTACACAACATCATAAATGTGCTTAAACTCACTAAACTGTAAATTTAAAAATAGTTAACATGGTAAGCTTTATATGTATTTTACCACAGTTAAAAAAAAAAAAGAAAGAAAAGAGAACAAATCAAGAAAACAGGTGAGGGATAGAATTTGACCTTCAGGCTGTAGTTCACTAACCTCTGACTTACTGAGTGCCCTTCTGAGTTATCTGATTCTGATCTGGCATAGCGTTTGAGCTATTTTACAGTCTGTAAGTTGTAAATAATTTATAGCAGTGCAAAAGAATTATTTTCCAAACACAGAAAATAAATTATGTCCAATGGAGATTCAGTTGATTTCCTGCCCTGCCCCACCCTGCCATGGATAAATTCATTTTCATGTCCATTTGCAAATTTCAATATTCCTTTACTTTTATAAGCTTGCATTTCATTAACTTTTCATTTGAATTGCGTATAATGTTGAAACCAGCTCCTTCACTTAATCAGTTAAAAATCTTTATACATGTTATTTTTTAAAAAATAGCTGTATGAGTCTTATGCCTGGTGGCTCAGACTGTAAAGTATCTACCTACAATGCAGGAGACCTGGGTTCAATCCCTGGTTCAGGAAGATCTACTGGTGAAGGAAATGGCAACCCACTCCAGTACTCTTGCCTGGAAAATCCCATGGAAGGAGGAGCCTGGTAGGCTACAGTCCATGCGGTTGCAAAGAGTTGGACATGGCTGAGCAACTTTACTTTCACTTTTCCCTTGCATGAGTCTTATGATTTTACCTTTTATGGAAAATTATCCACTAATGCTGTGCATATTGTTAATACCTGTTTCTTTGAAATGGAAGGAGTTGTATTGCTATGAAGTTGTATAAAAATGCTGTTCTCAATTTTGTTTGTGTTCTCTGCAGGTGTTCTGATTGGCGTAATCTCAATGACAAACCTCAGTTCAATTCAGTCGCTCAGTTGTGTCTGACTCGACTCTTGTGACCCCATGAATCGCAGAATGCCAGGCCTCCCTGTCCATCACCAACTCCCGGAGTTTACTCAAATTCACATCCATAGACTTGGTGATGCCATCCAGCCATCTCATCCTCTGTCGTCCCCTTCTCCTCCTGCCCCCAATCCCTCTGAGCATCAGAGTCTTTTCCAATGAGTCAACTCTTCTCATGAGGTAGCCAGAGTACTGGAAAGTCAGCTTTAGCATCATTCCTTCCAAAGAAATAACAGGGCTGATCTCCTTTAGAATGAGCTGGTTGGATCTCCTTGCAGTCCAAGGGACTCTCAAGAGCCTTCTCCAGCAGCACATTTCAAAAGCATCAATTTTTCAGTGCTCAGCCTTCTTCACAGTCCAACTCTCACATCCATACATGACCACTGGAAAAACCATAGCCTTGACTAGACGGACCTTAGTCGGCAAAGTAATGTCTCTGCTTTTGAATATGCTATCTAGGTTGGTCATAACTTTCCTTCCAAGGAGTAAGCGTCTTTTAATTTCATGGCCACAGTCACCATCGGCAGTGATTTTGGAGCNCTACAACTACCAACAGTGACTTAATAGCAGGGGTCAAAAAGTCAGATGCCTACAGGGCACAAGCAGGTGACATAAGTGAGGAGAGCAGGCAGGAAACAAATGCCCAGTCTGTAGGTAGAGCAGCTCTTCAGGTATAACTAACGACTGTCATGATAAATTGTAGGTCCTCTGTTGTAATATCAGATTATTCAACAGAAGCCAGACATATGGACTTCAGAGAAATATCTTGATTTTTAAATGTTTCCAATCTATAGAAATGCCTTTATGACCTTGTGTAAACCAAGCAAAATATCTATGTGCAACATCAAACTCTGGTATAAAGGGGCAGAGATGATAACTAAGAAAACTGAGATAAAATTCTTACCGTGGTTGTTTTACAGAAAACACATGTTGGAAAAGTAGTATACACACAAGTGCCTGTGTGCACAGACATAGATTCCTTGCTAAAAATTTGTCAGCAAAAGGTTGCTTAAATGAAAATGAGTATTGAGGACTAGGGGCTGTGACAATAAGGAACTTTTCTTTCATTCATTCTGCAAATATTTACCTGGTTCTTTGTTGTGCTGGAAATACGGTGTTAAAAACATGGTGTTTTTTCCTTGGAGTTTATACCCCAGGGAGGACATAGCCAAACAAATAAATATATGATAAATATTAAAACTAAACCATCATGCAGTGCTATCAAAACTATTTAGCTATGTAAGTTATAGGATTTTCATTTGTAAGATTTATGAAAAAAAGAATGTTTAATTCTTCTTCCCGTAATTTAGTAAAAAAAAGACAAAAAGACAAAAAGAATTCTTAATTATTTTAGCCTGTTTATTTCATAAGTAAAAAATAGACTTATTAAATCATACAGACAAAGTAGAATGGGGAATTATTGTTTAATGTCTAGTATTTCAGTTTTCTAAGATAAAAAAAGTTCTTGAGATGGATGATGGTAATGGTTACACAACATCATAAATGTGCTTAAACTCACTAAACTGTAAATTTAAAAATAGTTAACATGGTAAGCTTTATATGTATTTTACCACAGTTAAAAAAAAAAAAGAAAGAAAAGAGAACAAATCAAGAAAACAGGTGAGGGATAGAATTTGACCTTCAGGCTGTAGTTCACTAACCTCTGACTTACTGAGTGCCCTTCTGAGTTATCTGATTCTGATCTGGCATAGCGTTTGAGCTATTTTACAGTCTGTAAGTTGTAAATAATTTATAGCAGTGCAAAAGAATTATTTTCCAAACACAGAAAATAAATTATGTCCAATGGAGATTCAGTTGATTTCCTGCCCTGCCCCACCCTGCCATGGATAAATACATTTTCATGTCCATTTGCAAATTTCAATATTCCTTTACTTTTATAAGCTTGCATTTCATTAACTTTTCATTTGAATTGCGTATAATGTTGAAACCAGCTCCTTCACTTAATCAGTTAAAAATCTTTATACATGTTATTTTTTAAAAAATAGCTGTATGAGTCTTATGCCTGGTGGCTCAGACTGTAAAGTATCTACCTACAATGCAGGAGACCTGGGTTCAATCCCTGGTTCAGGAAGATCTACTGGTGAAGGAAATGGCAACCCACTCCAGTACTCTTGCCTGAAAAATCCCATGGAAGGAGGAGCCTGGTAGGCTACAGTCCATGCGGTTGCAAAGAGTTGGACATGGCTGAGCAACTTTACTTTCACTTTTCTCTTGCATGAGTCTTATGGAAAATTTTTATGGAAAATTATCCACTAATGCTGTGCATATTGTTAATACCTGTTTCTTTGAAATGGAAGAAGTTGTATTGCTATGAAGTTGTATAAAAATGCTGTTCTCAATTCTGTTTGTGTTCTCTGCAGGTGTTCTGATTGGCGTAATCTCAATGACAAACCTCAGTTCAATTCAGTCGCTCAGTTGTGTCCGACTCTTGTGACCGCATGAATCGCAGAATGCCAGGCCTCCCTGTCCATCACCAACTCCCGGAGTTTACTCAAATTCACATCCATAGACTTGGTACTGCCATCCAGCCATCTCATCCTCTGTCGTCCCCTTCTCCTCCTGCCCCCAATCCCTCCCAGCATCAGAGTCTTTTNTTTAATGCATTTTTTTTTGTAAATGCTATCTTATTTAACTGTAGCTACTATCCTGTGAAATGGACATTATACAAATTGCATTTCATACTGAAAAAATAAATCTTAAGCAATATGGCAAAATATCACAGAACCAATCAATAGAAGACTGAGTTTATATCCTAAATATGTCTGGCCACAAAACAATGTTCTTTCTAACACTGTGTGGTCTCTTCCTATTTTTTTTTTTCCTTAGAGAAGAGATATTTTGCCATCTAAACTGGTGGAAAATGACTCAGATTAGTAATGATTACCAACTTCAACCAATGAATAAGTAATTCCCATGGTAGTTGTTTAGTAGCTAAATTGTATCTGACTCTTCTGACNTTCCTTAGAGAAGAGATATTTTGCCATCTAAACTGGTGGAAAATGACTCAGATTAGTAATGATTACCAACTTCAACCAATGAATAAGTAATTCCCATGGTAGTTGTTTAGTAGCTAAATTGTATCTGACTCTTCTGACCCCATGGACTGTAGCCTGCCAGGCTCCTCTGTCCATGGGATTCTCCAGGCAAGAACCCTGGAGTGGGTTGCCATTTCCTTCTCCAGGGAATCTTCCCAACCCAGGAATCAAACCTAGGTCTCCTGCATTGCAGGCAGATTCTTTACTGACTGAGCTATGAGACTTACTAATTTCCAAGGACAAATTCCCAAGGACTAGTATATAAATTATAAGTTTTGAAGGCTAACTTCCATCATTATTAAGATGCTGTACCTGTTAGGAAAGGCTTTGACTCGATTAATAAAAAGCCTTACTTATAGTGTCCTGTCCAATAGGGATTCCTCTGTAAAGAGAAAACATAAGGTGGCTACCTCCTCTAGTATTCTTGCCTGAAAAACCCCTAGACAGAGGAGCCTGGAGGACTATAGTCCCTGGGGTCGCAAAGAGTTGGACACGACTGAGTGACTAACACTTTCATACTTCTTTCAGGTCTTCTTATTATAGTAGGAGTGTTTCAGTGAGGTCTGGGTCCTTGGCCAGAACCTTTTTTATTCTCCTGAAATTTTTCTCATGGTAACAATTTGTTTGAAGCAGTTTCAAGCATTATTTTGTCACACCACAGAGAGCAAGGAAGAGGGAAGCAGAAAGGCTTTATTTTCATACTTTGGGAGGGCGATGTAGGGAAGATAAGACAAAATCTTTTCCATAAACTCTAAGTAGACTTCCTTTACATTTTATTGGTCAGAACTAGATCATACA
This sequence comes from Raphicerus campestris, assembly GCA_006410735.1. NCBI lineage: Eukaryota > Metazoa > Chordata > Mammalia > Artiodactyla > Bovidae > Raphicerus > Raphicerus campestris. The sequence continues at coordinate 86,518 of SJYW01018928.1, read as the reverse complement.
GTCACCTCTAGTTGCAAAGGAGTTAATTTTTTCTTCCCATTCAAGGACAAGGTTGGGAAGTCTCTTAATGAGACAAAGAAAAGTAGCACTACAGATTTTATAATTAACAAAGCAATTTCTCATGTTTTATCTCATTTGTTGTATCCATAATAAATAAAAATAACAGAATGTTATATAAATATCCTAAATAGTATTGCATTTATTCGTTAGCAAAAGCATTGCTTTTTTAGAGCTTTTATTTATTTATTTAAAATATTTATTCATTTGGCTACTGCAGGTCTCAGCTGTAGCTTGCAGCATCTTCATTGCAGCATGCAGGATCTTCCCTTGTGATGCACACAAGTTGCATGCATGCAAGTTGTGGCATGCAGCCCTTTGGTACAAGGGCTCAGTGGTTGCCCCATAGCATGTGGGATCTTAGTTCCATGCCCAGGGATTGCACCCATGCCCCCTGCATTGGAAGGCAGATTCTTAAGCACTTGACCACTAGGGAAGTCCCACAACAAATTATTGAAGATTATTTGATCATATATATGGGTTTATTTCTGGGATCTCTATTTCATTGCCTTGTCTTTATGCCAATATCATACTGTTATGGTTACTATAACTTTGTAGTATGTTTTTAAGTCAGGAACTGTGATCTCTTCAACTCTGTTGTTCTTTAACAAAATTATTATGACATTTTCGATTCTCTTGACATTCAATATTAATTTTATGATAGACTTTAAAATTCTGTATATAAATGCTATTTGAATTTTGATAGAGGTTATGGGGAATATGTAGGTCACTGAGTAGTATGGACAGCCTAATAGTTTTATATTTTTCAACCCATGAACACTGGATGTCTTTCCATCTGTGTCTTCTTTAATTTCTTTCAGCAATGTTTTGTAATTTTCAGGGTACAAGTCTCTCACCTCATTAGTTAGGATTATTTTGATATGTTTTATTATTTTTGGCATTATATAAATGGAATTATTTTCTTAATATGTTTTTTGGATTGTTTTATTGTTAGTATATGCAATTACAACTGATTTTTTTGTGTGTTAATATAATTTATCAATCCTTTGAAATAGTTTTTAGTAGCACCACAATTTTCATGTGAAAAAAGAAAAAAAAAGGAGATATTTACATGAAGGAATCAGAGTTGAGAACCATATCTCAACCGATTGAAACTGTGTCAAGACATACAAGATCCATTAACATAAAAGATTATGATTTTTTCCTTATAGACTCAAAATACATGCTCAGTCTTTGCATATATGTGTAACTGAGGTGACAGATTAACAGCAGTTCTGGAAAAAATAGCATTTCATTTTCATTGTGTGTGATGCCTTCTAAAAGAAAATAAAGGCAATGGAAAGTACCTTTTTAAAAGTAAGGCATACATTAATTAAGGATAAAATAGGTATGCCATTCTACATGTTGACAAGACCACTTTCGGACTGTTTCATTCAGTTCTGAGACTTGTGTTTTAAGAAGGACCATGATAAACTGTGGGGAGTCTTCTTGAGTACATTTTTAAGAGTTGAAGGTAGAGGGGATGAAAACAGTGGGAGGTCTACCATCTGTATCTTGCAACTGTAATACAATAGGCAAAAGTCATGCTGAACAAAACAGATATGTATGAATTGTCCCTCAGTGTGTGAATAGTCTGTGCTTTAATGATTTTGAAGAAGAGCCTTCTGAGCTGAAGTTCATGTTGAACTAGATCAGCTCTCACTAAGAAATTCTAACCAATTTTTTGGCCTTTTAACAAATATTGTCCATTTAATTTTTTAAACTGGACAATATAAGATAAAACATTTCCATTATATGATTAAATAATTTATTTAAAATACTATAACAGTTTAAAATAGAATAAAATATATCCATATCTTTTATAGAGGTTAGGAAAAGACTTAGAAGTTCTCAAGACAATTAAGAAAGATGACAATAGAACTGTAGAGGTAGGAAGGTAATGTGAAAACTTGGAACCACTTATGTAAAGATATAACTCAGAAAAGGAAGAAAATATATAACTCAAGAGAAAATACAGTCTATAAAATTTAGTCACAGAAACCAATTCTTAAAACCTTGTCTCTGAACTTGAATGACAAAAATATGATAAATTTATAATTTATAAAAATTTAAATTTTACATCAAACTTAAACGTAATAATATCTATATTAGAATTCAGCTTATTTTTGCTTAGTTCATCTTTCTAATTAAATCTTGGTACTAGTTATGTTGATATATATTTTAATTCATGTGTCTCACACAAAAATGTATTACAGTATGTTACATCAAAATTGGCATTTTGGATTTTTAAAAATGCAATGATTCTGTGACAACTGGACATTTATTTTCAATTATAGGAAACTTGTAGAAACCACTCTGAACTTTGTAGTATTAGATAGAAAAGAGACTCAAAATGTGTGTATGTGTCTGTGTGTGCACACATTCTTTATTTCACCCATCAGTAGTTACCCAGCATCACTTTGATTCTTTCTTCTTTGTATTGAAACACAGCTCAAAGCACCAAACCCATTCTCCAGTGATTGGGACAAAAGTAGGTTAGTAGAGTGGGTTGCTAGGAGACCAATGTCAGCGTCATCTATGACCTTGCAGGATGGAAAAAATAAGTATAGATTTATCGAACTCAGTGGCACGTTGTTTGAGTTCTCTGCTCTGGCTGTCTTGTTTCATTTCTGTCTACCTCAGTGTTTTCCCCTTTCTCTTTTCTCTCTTTTTCTCAAACACAAATGTGAACATATAGAGCCATACAACTCCCTTTCTGGATACCTCCTAATTCCTCAAAGTTATTACTATGCTGCGTTTAACCACAGCATTGTCTCTCAGCTAACAAGGCACTCCAACAGCAGCGTCAGCAAATTCTGATCTTTTTAAAAGGCTGATTCTTCGTACTATTGCTGTAAGAAATGTAGAAATCAGTTCTATTGGGAACAGTATTATGAAAAATGTATAAACATCACAAAGTAATTTTGCTGTCACATTCAAAATGTTTTCTCAAAGTTGCATCCACAGTTTTCACAGTTGAGGTGGCTTAGGTTAAATAATCTCATGCAGGCGAGAATTCTAACATTCTTGTCATCTTCTTGGCATATTTTTTTTAAAAATATTGTTTACAATATGGATTTACCAGAGAAAAGAATGCTTATGGACAAAGCTAAATTAAAAAAAAAATCTCAGATCCCAAACCATTTTTGTTTTCATATTTTTCGATCTAATTCTTTTTAAAGAAATTATAAAGTATACTATAAATAAATGGTTGGAAGTGGGGAGCTGTGTGCATGCACACACTTGTATATACATGATTCTTTTCACCAGAGATGGAATCTTAACTGAATTCTTTTGAGAAAGCAGCTCTCATTTCAATTATAGCAAAAGTCCTGTAGTTTAGACTTCATATTATTATACATTCATATAGTTTAATCAGAAAAAAATGAAATAAATCAGATGTACAGATATATACTACCAGTACAAATATTTAGACTTGTGTTAACTATTGACTAGAAAAAATTAGTTCAGTTAAGCTAAAGTATACTGTATTTCCAAAATCAATTGGATAGATGTTATTAAACAGAGCCAGGCTACTCAAATGAATTGTAAAATTTTATGTCAGAGTGTGATTGCCTTGTGATCACACAAAGAATTTTATGCATATCTTAATATATGTGATGGTCTAGATAATGGAATTTGAAATAATTTTTTTGTATTTTATTTTGCAAAGTCTTAATAATGATCAGAAAATAGAAAATAGTTACTTAAAGTTGTTGTGTACATACTTACTGGATGTCTAAGAAAGAAAATAGAATTCACCAAATTTTTGAAATACGAGAAGACAGAAAAATGTTCATAATTAACTATTATTCTATCAATGTATAAACTAGTCCTTAGAAATGCATCAGTCTATTTTTTCTGTGTTTAAGGCTTTAATGATTTTCATAACCACTGATATATCACTTAGATAGCAAAATTTTACTGTTCTATATAAAAATATAGTGATTTATACATGAGTGTGGCAAAAGGTATTTAGAGATTAATGGAAGGAATTAATACATTGAGAATACTAATATATTAACTAAAAATGGTGAGGTATAAGAGCTAAAACAAAAACCATTGTATGATATGTATTAAAATTCAAATAAGAGAAGTAAAGAAGAATTTTTTGAAAAGATATTGGAAACAGCTCACAGAATATATTTTTAAGTGCAATCATTGAGTTGTTACTTGTGAAAATTAAGCAGCAAATGGCACTCTAAGACCACTCTAGGATTGTGGATGCAAGTTCTTGGGCAAAAAACAAATGTGTGATCAGACTGAAGAGAATAAGAATTAGGCAGATGAAGTAGGGGAAGAATGAAGAGTCAGGTATTGGGTGAAGCATCAGTGGCAGAGCCTTTTGCCAAGTAATCTTATCTCTGAGTATATGTATGGCTTCCTTACTTCCAGAAGTCACTAGTGGAGAAAATACAAATTGTATTTCAATATGATGTATTAACACACACAATGTGGAAATCAATATCATATGCAATAAATGCAAATTTTATTTCATGCATACACTTGATATTCCATTTATTCATTAACCAGAGAAATGCCTGAATACCTATTATGTGTTACATCTTTTTACATTTGATCTTTGAGCCTAAGTTAGACAAGTATGTAAAAACATAATTGCCACACAAAGTAATAAAAATTTTCTAACAAGTGTAGCAAAGATTGCTGTGATGGTAGAGTGAATTTGCTTGTAATTGGCATATATGTTATTATTATAGTGGTCCCAGGACATGTTTGAGATATTCTGTAGAAACTAATGTAGTACTTGGGATTTTGCACATTATAAAATTCTGCAAGTGGTGATTTGGTTCTGATGACTCATTTATTTCCAAAACAAAAGCAGAAAATAATATTAGAGGACCTGCCATTAT
>SJYW01018928.1:58954-80868 GCA_006410735.1 Raphicerus campestris | reverse complement strand
AACTGGACAATATAAGATAAAACATTTCCATTATATGATTAAATAATTTATTTAAAATACTATAACAGTTTAAAATAGAATAAAATATATCCATATCTTTTATAGAGGTTAGGAAAAGACTTAGAAGTTCTCAAGACAATTAAGAAAGATGACAATAGAACTGTAGAGGTAGGAAGGTAATTTGAAAACTTGGAACCACTTATGTAAAGATATAACTCAGAAAAGGAAGAAAATATATAACTCAAGAGAAAATACAGTCTATAAAATTTAGTCACAGAAACCAATTCTTAAAACCTTGTCTCTGAACTTGAATGACAAAAATATGATAAATTTATAATTTATAAAAATTTAAATTTTACATCAAACTTAAAAGTAATAATATCTATATTAGAATTCAGCTTATTTTTGCTTAGTTCATCTTTCTAATTAAATCTTGGTACTAGTTATGTTGATATATATTTTAATTCATGTGTCTCACACAAAAATGTATTACAGTATGTTACATCAAAATTGGCATTTTGGATTTTTAAAAATGCAATGATTCTGTGACAACTGGACATTTATTTTCAATTATAGGAAACTTGTAGAAACCACTCTGAACTTTGTAGTATTAGATAGAAAAGAGACTCAAAATGTGTGTATGTGTCTGTGTGTGCACACATTCTTTATTTCACCCATCAGTAGTTACCCAGCATCACTTTGATTCTTTCTTCTTTGTATTGAAACACAGCTCAAAGCACCAAACCCATTCTCCAGTGATTGGGACAAAAGTAGGTTAGTAGAGTGGGTTGCTAGGAGACCAATGTCAGCGTCATCTATGACCTTGCAGGATGGAAAAAATAAGTATAGATTTATCGAACTCAGTGGCACGTTGTTTGAGTTCTCTGCTCTGGCTGTCTTGTTTCATTTCTGTCTACCTCAGTGTTTTCCCCTTTCTCTTTTCTCTCTTTTTCTCAAACACAAATGTGAACATATAGAGCCATACAACTCCCTTTCTGGATACCTCCTAATTCCTCAAAGTTATTACTATGCTGTGTTTAACCACAGCATTGTCTCTCAGCTAACAAGGCACTCCAACAGCAGCGTCAGCAAATTCTGATCTTTTTAAAAGGCTGATTCTTCGTACTATTGCTGTAAGAAATGTAGAAATCAGTTCTATTGGGAACAGTATTATGAAAAATGTATAAACATCACAAAGTAATTTTGCTGTCACATTCAAAATGTTTTCTCAAAGTTGCATCCACAGTTTTCACAGTTGAGGTGGCTTAGGTTAAATAATCTCATGCAGGCGAGAATTCTAACATTCTTGTCATCTTCTTGGCATATTTTTTTTAAAAATATTGTTTACAATATGGATTTACCAGAGAAAAGAATGCTTATGGACAAAGCTAAATTAAAAAAAAAATCTCAGATCCCAAACCATTTTTGTTTTCATATTTTTCGATCTAATTCTTTTTAAAGAAATTATAAAGTATACTATAAATAAATGGTTGGAAGTGGGGAGCTGTGTGCATGCACACACTTGTATATACATGATTCTTTTCACCAGAGATGGAATCTTAACTGAATTCTTTTGAGAAAGCAGCTCTCATTTCAATTATAGCAAAAGTCCTGTAGTTTAGACTTCATATTATTATACATTCATATAGTTTAATCAGAAAAAAATGAAATAAATCAGATGTACAGATATATACTACCAGTACAAATATTTAGACTTGTGTTAACTATTGACTAGAAAAAATTAGTTCAGTTAAGCTAAAGTATACTGTATTTCCAAAATCAATTGGATAGATGTTATTAAACAGAGCCAGGCTACTCAAATGAATTGTAAANGAGTCAGGTCTGTCTCTTATACACATCTAGATGTGTATAAGAGACAGGGTTGGAAGTGGGGAGCTGTGTGCATGCACACACTTGTATATACATGATTCTTTTCACCAGAGATGGAATCTTAACTGAATTCTTTTGAGAAAGCAGCTCTCATTTCAATTATAGCAAAAGTCCTGTAGTTTAGACTTCATATTATTATACATTCATATAGTTTAATCAGAAAAAAATGAAATAAATCAGATGTACAGATATATACTACCAGTACAAATATTTAGACTTGTGTTAACTATTGACTAGAAAAAATTAGTTCAGTTAAGCTAAAGTATACTGTATTTCCAAAATCAATTGGATAGATGTTATTAAACAGAGCCAGGCTACTCAAATGAATTGTAAAATTTTATGTCAGAGTGTGATTGCCTTGTGATCACACAAAGAATTTTATGCATATCTTAATATATGTGATGGTCTAGATAATGGAATTTGAAATAATTTTTTTGTATTTTATTTTGCAAAGTCTTAATAATGATCAGAAAATAGAAAATAGTTACTTAAAGTTGTTGTGTACATACTTACTGGATGTCTAAGAAAGAAAATAGAATTCACCAAATTTTTGAAATACGAGAAGACAGAAAAATGTTCATAATTAACTATTATTCTATCAATGTATAAACTAGTCCTTAGAAATGCATCAGTCTATTTTTTCTGTGTTTAAGGCTTTAATGATTTTCATAACCACTGATATATCACTTAGATAGCAAAATTTTACTGTTCTATATAAAAATATAGTGATTTATACATGAGTGTGGCAAAAGGTATTTAGAGATTAATGGAAGGAATTAATACATTGAGAATACTAATATATTAACTAAAAATGGTGAGGTATAAGAGCTAAAACAAAAACCATTGTATGATATGTATTAAAATTCAAATAAGAGAAGTAAAGAAGAATTTTTTGAAAAGATATTGGAAACAGCTCACAGAATATATTTTTAAGTGCAATCATTGAGTTGTTACTTGTGAAAATTAAGCAGCAAATGGCACTCTAAGACCACTCTAGGATTGTGGATGCAAGTTCTTGGGCAAAAAACAAATGTGTGATCAGACTGAAGAGAATAAGAATTAGGCAGATGAAGTAGGGGAAGAATGAAGAGTCAGGTATTGGGTGAAGCATCAGTGGCAGAGCCTTTTGCCAAGTAATCTTATCTCTGAGTATATGTATGGCTTCCTTACTTCCAGAAGTCACTAGTGGAGAAAATACAAATTGTATTTCAATATGATGTATTAACACACACAATGTGGAAATCAATATCATATGCAATAAATGCAAATTTTATTTCATGCATACACTTGATATTCCATTTATTCATTAACCAGAGAAATGCCTGAATACCTATTATGTGTTACATCTTTTTACATTTGATCTTTGAGCCTAAGTTAGACAAGTATGTAAAAACATAATTGCAACACAAAGTAATAAAAATTTTCTAACAAGTGTAGCAAAGATTGCTGTGATGGTAGAGTGAATTTGCTTGTAATTGGCATATATGTTATTATTATAGTGGTCCCAGGACATGTTTGAGATATTCTGTAGAAACTAATGTGGTACTTGGGATTTTGCACATTATAAAATTCTGCAAGTGGTGATTTGGTTCTGATGACTCATTTATTTCCAAAACAAAAGCAGAAAATAATATTAGAGGACCTGCCATTATATTAAAAATCATATATGCTTCAAAAATCTTTTGGTTTTTCCCTCATAATTCATTTATGGAAATTTCAACATAATTAAAATTATTATAAAATAATTGTATTTCTGACCAAGCATTGACATACAGAAAATAAGTTAGAGGTAATATTGAGAAAAAAAATTCCAAAGATGCAAAGTTTATTCAACAAGAAACATCCATAAGCACACCATATAGCAAATCCTACAGGTTTTACCTTGAAGATATGTACTTACTTTACAGGTTGATTAGGTCTCAAGGGATATGCAGAACATAAAACACAACGGTTCTAGTTCAGATTTTTATCCCCAATGTACAAGTTAACCTGAAATTTTGTAAATAATGGCTTAATATTACTTTTGTTTTCCTCAGGTTTGGAAAAAAATTTTGGAAAAAATGCTGGGTTGCCATGGATGCAGAGAGATAAGTGGAGACTTTTTCCCCTCTTAGTTTTTTTTCACTAACAACTAATCATTCAAATATATTTTTCTGACACAAGATATGAGCATGCAGTGTCATGGAGAATGCTCTCTCTATAGTGTTTTCTCAGTAGAAAATTATTTATAAAAGCAAAATCTAAGAGTAATAATTTCCCCCTCCATCTCTTCTGACTCACAGGTGCTGCTTCTTAGAATCAGAGCAAATAAAGTACATTAGGAAGAAATGTATGCTATTAATGCATTCTTTGATTATTCTCTGCTTCGGGACTGACAATGCTTTGCAGTTAACAGAGTTTTTTGCATTTCTCTGGAAAGCCATAAAGAAATACAGAATCAATAAGATAAGCATTTAAAATTAAGTTTGAGAAAATTTCTGACAAAGTAGCATGATCTTTAGTAAATGCATTAGTTGTAAAAATAAAAGTGTTTTTGATCCATAAAGTTTACTAACTCATAAGTTAATGCTTAGAAAACTGACATAGAACACTAAGCTAAGAATGTTTAGGTAAGTGGAAAGGTATAATTTAAGGCAGTGAAAGGAAGTGGCCATCATATAAAGTAAATATCTCCCAATTTTGTATAATTGTTTCTTGCTGAATTAGCATACCCACAACTATCATCTCCTGTGACTTCCTGATTGGTCTCTAGGTATGTCAACTCTTGGAAAGGCTGATGGTCTGCAATCTCAGAGCTAAAGTGGGTCTTGTATGTAATTGAAACATTTAAGGATGTCTTAAATGGCTGCCTTTGAGCCTACAGGGAAAGCATACCAAATATTGGAATGGTGTGGGGTAGCCCCAATGGGCTGGTTAATAAAACAAAGGCCACTGCAGAAAGTTAGTTATCAGAGACTTTGAAAGCTTTGCACAAATTTGCATTACATACAACAACCATTTTAACTTTAAAACTGCAGGATTAATAATCCTGGGAGGTTTAAGAAACTAAAAACACTCCAAGGTAACAAACAAAAATTCACAGGGGCCTCTTTTGGTGCCCTATTGATTCTGTTAATTCAACAAGGGATAATTGCAGAAAGTTACTGGAGACATTTAAAACTCCCTGAAGCACAGGTTTCTAATACTGGCCTATGGGCAGAGGATCTACAAAAGGCTCTTACAACTGGCACAGCAAATTGAGCACTTTAGTTTTAACCTTCAAAGTATTTTGTGCAGCACCTTCAATTACCCCAAAGGGAAAAAAAAATAATTGTACTTTTATGCCAAAGAATATTTGCCTATCACAAATCTGTAAAGAGATGATCTTGGTTTACCTGTACTAAAATTCAATTAAGGGACAATCCTGCCACTCAATGATTCTTTTAAACATAAGCAGCTGTAATTTTAATAGTATTTCCTAAAAATTAAAATTGAATAGAGGTATTTGCCTATTTTTGATGATATGGGCTTGCAGTTAAAATGCATTTTTAATGTAGAAGAGTTCTGAATTTTTTCCTTTCTGAGTTTGCAGAGGATCTTTGTCAACACTGATTTATTATTTTTTTTCTTACTGATTGTTTGGTATTGGTGAGATGCTAACATTATTTATCCTCACTTCTGCTTTCTGAGCTCTAATCATATTGAGAACCATTGCCAAAAATGAGATGAGGATTAAAGTATAATAACCCTCATGCAAAATTCTTGGCTGGATGAATCACAAGCTGGAATCAAGATTGCCAGGAGAAATTTCAACAACCTCAGATATGCAGATGATACCATCTTAAAGGCAGAAAGTGTAGAGGAACTAAAGAGCCTCTTCATGAGGGTGAAACAGGCAAGTGAAAAAGCTGACTTGAAACTCAACATTCAAACATTCTTGGGCCCCAAAATGACTGCAGATGGAGACTACAGCCAGGAAATTAAAAGACTCTTGCTCCTTGGAAGAAAAGCTATGGCAAACCTCAACAGCAACAGCGTATTACAAAGCAGAGACATCGCTGCTGACAAAGGTCCATACAATCTGAGCTGTGGTTTTGCCGGTAGCCCTGTATGTATCTGCAAATTGGACCACAGAGAAGGTTGAGTGCTGAAGAACTGATGCTCTTGAATTGTGGTGCTGGAGAAGACTCTTGAGAGTCCCTTGGATAGCAAGGAGATCAAACCAGTCAATCCTAAAGGAAATCAACTCTGAATAGTCATTGAAAAGAGTGTTGCTAAAGCTGAATCTCCAATACTTTGGCCATCTGATGCTGAGAGCTGACTCACTGGAAAAGACTCTAATGCTGGAAAAGATTGAAGGCAAAAGGAGAAGCAGTATTAGAGAATGAGATGGTGGATAACATCACTGACTTAATGGACATGAGTTTGAGCAAACTCCAGGAGACAGTGAAAGACAGAGAAGCCTGGCCTGCTGTAGTCCATGGAGTTGCAAAGAGTTGGACATGACTTAGTGACTGAACAGAAACAACAGTGATCCCTCTTAATATGGTTAATATAGTAGTAGAAAAAGTGTAGACTTTGAAAACAAAGTGAAACTTCTTAATTCATCCTGCTTTCTCAACTAGTCCTTGGGTTGTGTTTGTTAGGAATGTTGGATGTTTTGAAAGGTAAGCCACCTTTTCAACTGCATGGAGAATAATAACTTTTAATATACCCCAGCACATGGCAAACTAGGGCTGAGAGAGTCTTGACCTTATTTGTTTTCTTTTTAATTAATTTCATTGAAATATATTTGCTTTATAATGTTCTGTTAGTTTCTACTGTACAGAAATGAATCAGCTTCATGTAAACAATATTCCTTCTTTTTTGTTTCCTTCCCATTTGGGTCACAACAGAGCACTGAGTAGAGTTCCTTGAACTTGTTTAATCGCTGTCATGTTTGCTTCTTTTGCAACCCGGTGGACTATAGCCTGCCAGGCCCCTCTGTTCATGGGATTTCCCATGCAAGAATATGGGACTGGGTTGCCATTTCCTTCTCCAGAGATCTTCCTGACCCAAAGATCAAAGCCCACATCTCCTGCAATGACAGGCAAATTCTTTACCACCTGAGTCACCAGGGATGCCCTGAGCTATACAGTAAGAAGCCTACATATTTATCAACAGAGGAATGGACAAAGAAGATATGGCACACACATGCAATGGAATGTGACCTTGACATTATTTGAATTAATGTGGGCCTCAGGAAATAGAGCAGGAAATGGTGGGAGAGAATGCACATCTCTGGTGGAAACACCAGTGACAAAGGGGTGAGAACAAAGAAAGAAAGCTGAGACTGAGAATGGGGGCCATCTGTGAGCTGTAACTTTGGTCCCAATATCCCAGTTAGTAAAGTCGCTGCTCTTCTCATGGGGAGGAGAGAGTAAGAATGGAGCAAATAGTGGCCATTTCCTCCTCGTTGCTTCCCTGATAGGATGGAAAGGTTGGGAAAGATTGCTATTTCATGGGACAAGGCAGGAATGTGGAAAAACATTTCTCCCAGTTCTTCTAAATCAAATAATGAATGGGCTATAATGAATGAATGAATAATGAATGCCTATAATGAATGGGCTATTTTAAATCAAGAAGAGCTGAGGACTGTGTCTTTGGCTTAGTATGAAACCTGGCTCCTAGTTTCCATTACATATGATTCATATAGTGCAATTTAAAAAGACGTCTTTAGGAAAAATCAGCCTTTGTTTACACTGCAGTTTAAATTATGGGGTATTACCTGTCTTTATTGTCACAACAACCTTTTTTTCCCCCAGATATCTTGACAAGTGTATTTTAGGGCAAGCCTCTTAGTATTAGGTATGACACTATAAGAACAAAAGAAAAAATGAATAAAACTTAGCTTAAGATATATAATACAGAAACAATACATGAACTTCAAAATTACCTCAGAATAGGTACCTTATTGTAAATTAAAGCTAACTTTATCTAACTATGTGTAAGTACATTCATCTATTTAAGTCACCTGAGGAGAACTGTGAGAAAATCTTGGGGATACCTTTGAGTCTTATTCTAAGGCTTAGAGAGAGACATTAGTTAAAAAAGAAAAAAAGGCTTATAGTTTGAACATCTAATGTATTTTCTGCATTTTCAAAGACATAGGGACCATGGAATTATGTTATCTTCTAGGAGAGCTTTCAATTTCCTGGTTGAGAAGGGAATGGTGTTGTCTCACTTCAGTTGCTTACTTGCTGTCAATTAGTATAGTAAAACAGCTTTTGTGACTAATTTATTCTACAAAATGCTCAGAAACCAGTGACACCAGGATGAAAATTGTTGTGCAACATTGCCTAGATCAACAGCAACTCCTGGTGTTTTCTTATTTTTGCATGAACTAAACCTTTATGTGCACACAATTCTGTACACCCACATGTAGTACTTGAATTTCTAGACAAGAAGAACTTATTTGGCCTCTTTTCTATCATAGTTTATATTTTTATAAATTTTATATGGCATATTTCTACCATAATTTATATTTTTGAATTTTTTTTCTAAATAGGGAAAACAAACTAAAAAATGTTGGTCTTTTGGGGGATTGAATTTAATGCATATGGAATAACATGATCCTTCCAGAGCTTTGTTTATTTCTCTTCCTTTCCCTATTAAATTTTGCTTAATGTTCTAGGGTTACCCAGGATATCTCTGTTAAAAATAAATGTTTTTATACTATCTTCTCCCTTGGTTTTTATTTTGTCTTTGCTTTGATCTGATCACCTTGATTTACATACTTCCTTGTTTAAAGTGATATGTAAAGTAAGATAATGACTAATAAGATTGACAATTCTTTCCCTAATACAATTATCCAATCTGAATAATATTATCTGTTTCAATCTAATACTATAATTATTCAAGGAAAATTTACTTAGTACCACAAATTATTTCAAATGTTCTATAATATATATGCATATGTACATGTATGTGTATCTATATACAATATGTATATGTATGTGTGTGTATATATATCTATATATATATATAGATATATAGATCAACCTATTTAGAACCCTTATCCATTTACAGTTTTTCTTACCACACCAATGATGTGATTAGAAGGATTTTTTTTTCCAAGAAACAATTCATGTCAGCTCTGAAAACCGTCTAACAGTTGCTAGCTGTAGATGACGTATTTCGAAAAATGTTTGAAAGGCAGAAAAGACAAGCCTGTATTGGTGGCTATAGGAAAACAAAGATTAAACACCCAGGTAAGAAGGNTTTTTTTTTCCAAGAAACAATTCATGTCAGCTCTGAAAACCGTCTAACAGTTGCTAGCTGTAGATGACGTATTTTGAAAAATGTTTGAAAGGCAGAAAAGACAAGCCTGTATTGGTGGCTATAGGAAAACAAAGATCAAACACCCAGGTAAGAAGGCTGCAAACAGAGGTAAGCCCTTGGTTGTGAAAATGCACCAAGTTCAGAGTGAGCAAGTGCTACCAGAGTCATAGGGGGTTTGTGTGGAAGGCAGCGATTAGAAGAGGCAATTGGAGGACTGCCCAAGGTATAAGGGAACCTTGGAAGGTAAATCCCTCTGCATTATTTGAGGCTACAGAGCCCTGGGTGCAGCACTTGTTNTTGAACTGTGGTGTTGGAGAAGACTCTTGAGAGTCCCTTGGACTGCAAGGCGATCCAACCGGTCTATTCTGAAGGAGATCCACCCTGGGATTTCTTTGGAAGGAATGATGCTAAAGCTGAAACTCCAGTACTTTGGCCACCTAATGGGAAGAGTTGACTCATTGGAAAAGACTCTGATGTTGGGAGGGACTGCGGGCAGGAGGTGAAGGGAATGACAGAGGATGAGATGGCTGGGTGGCATCACTGAGTTGATGGACATGAGTCTGAGTGAACGCCGAGAGATGGTGATGGACAGGGAGCCCTGGCGTGTTACGATTCATGGGTTCACAAAGAGTCAGACATGACTCAGTGACTGAACTGAACTGAACTGATAGGACAGGATGCCATGAGCTTCATTTTCTGAATAGTTGCTTTAAAATGTTATGTTTGTTTCTGCTGTACCACAAAGTGAATCAGCTATATGTGAACATATATATCCTCTCTGTTTTGAATTTCCTTCCCATTTAGCTCACCACAGAGCACTGAATAGAGTTCCCTGTGCTATATGATCAGAGAAGGCTATGGCACCCCACTCCAGTACTCTTGCCTGGAAAATCCCATGAACAGAAGAGCCTGGTANTATATCCTCTCTGTTTTGAATTTCCTTCCCATTTAGCTCACCACAGAGCACTGAATAGAGTTCCCTGTGCTATATGATCAGAGAAGGCTATGGCACCCCACTCCAGTACTCTTGCCTGGAAAATCCCATGAACAGAAGAGCCTGGTAGGCTGCAGTCCACAGGGTCGCCAAGAGTCGAACATGACTGAACGACTTCCCTCTCACTTTAATGCATTGGAGAAGGCAATGGCAACCCACTCCAGTGTTCTTGCCTGGAGAATCCCAGGGACGAGGGATCCTGGTGGGCTGCCGTCTATGGGGTCACACAGAGTCGGACATGACTGAAGCAACTTAGCAGCAGCAGCAGCAGCAGCAGTGCTATATGATAGGTTTTTATTAGTTATCCATTTTATGCCATGGTAGTTGTAGCTTGTTTTCTATGTCTGTGAGTCTGTTTTTGTTTCATTATATACATTCATTAGTATTGTTTCTATATTCTATATATAAGTGCTAACATAGGGTGTTTGTCTTTCTTTGTCTAACATTTCACTAAGCAAAATACCTTTTAGGTCCACACACATTGTTGCAAATGGCAGATTTTCATTCTTTTTTTTGTTTGTTTTTGGCTGAGAAATTCCATTTTATACACCACATTTCCTTTATCCATTCATCTGTCAATGGGCACTTTGTTTGCTCTCATATCATGGTATTATAAATAATGCTGCTATGGACACTGGTGTGCATACATTTTTTCCAGTTAGTATTTTCGCTTTTTTTTTTTTTTTTTTGATATATATCCAGGACTGGAATTGCCAGATCATATGATATCTTTTTTTGAAGAAGAAGAAGAAGAAGAAGTTATGTATTGTTTTCCATCATGGCTGCACTGATTTACATTCACACCCACAGTGTACAAGGATTTCCTTTTCTCCACACATTCTCCAACATTTGCTATTTTTAAACTTCTTTTTTTTTTTTGACCATGCAGTGCAGCATGTGAAGTCTTAGTTCCCTGAGCAGGGATCAACCCCACACCTCTTACAATGGAAGCATGCAGTCAACCTCTGAACCACCAGGGGAGTCCCTATTTGTAGACTTTTTGATGTTTATCGTTCTGGCAGATGTGAGGTGATATCTCGTGGTTGTTTTGATTTTTCATTTCTCTAATATTAGTGATAGGTATTTTTGCATGTTCCCCTTAGCCATCTGTATGTCTTCTTTGTAAAAATGTCTATTCCCGTCTTTGATTCATTTTTTTAAATCAGTTTTTTATTTTATTTTTTATATTGAGTAGTATGAGCTATTTTAACCACTTATTCAGTAGCTTGTATTTTCATTTTGTCAATGATTTTCTTTTCTGTGCAAAACATTTCAAATCTAATTAGAACCTATTTGTTTATTTTTACTTGGATTTCTTTTGTTTTAAGAGAAAACCCCCCAAAATTTTGCTATGATTTATATCAAAGTGTGTTATGTCTATGTTCTCTTCTAGAAGTTATGGTTTCAGGCCTTCCATTTAGATATTTAATCCATTTTGAGATTGTTTTTGTATTTATTGTGTGTTAATATCCTAATCTTAATCTTTAAATGTGGCTGTCCAGCTTTCCCAACACCTCTTACTGAGAGATTTGTCTTTTTCACGGGATATTCTTGCCCTCTTTGTTGTAGACTAGATGACAATAGGTGCATGAGTTTACCTATGAGTGAGCTCCCTATTATTCTGTTCTGTTGATCTATTTTTGTGTCTGTCTTTGTGTTCGTACCAAGTTGTTTTGGTTACTGTAACTTTGTAATATAGTGTGAAGTCAGGGATACCTCCAGCTTTGTTCTTTTTTTTCAAGGATGCTTTAGCAATTTGAGGTCTTTTGTGGTTCCATTTAAATATTTGAATTATGTTTCCTAGTTCTGTGAAAAATGTCATGGGTATTTGGTAAGGATTGCATTAAATTTGTAGATTTCTTTGAGTAGTAAGGACATTTTACCAATATTATTTCTTCCAATGCCAAAATATCTTTCCATTTCTTTGTATACATCATTTTCCATTGAGAAATGATATATTTACCCTATGCCAAAGTATCAGCCCACATCAAACAGATTACAAATGCGTACCTGACTCTTGCAACAGAGATTTGGTGGTTAACAGCTTAACCAAATATAAAGTCTTGCCATCACTTGTATATAGCACTTATGAAATACATGATATGATTAAAAATTATTCTAGCCAAAAATGTTTCAGTTCAGTTCAGTTCAGAAGCTCAGTCATGTCCGACTCTTTGCGACCCCATGAACCGCAGCACACCAGGCCTCCCTGTCCATCACCATCTCCCGGAGTTCACTCAGACTCACGTTCATCGAGCCCGTGATGCCATCCAGCCATCTCATCCTCTGTTGTCCACTTCTCCTCCTGCCCCCAATCCTTCCCAGCATCAGAGTCTTTTCCAATGAGTCAACTCTTTGCATGAGGTGGCCAAAGTACTAGAGTTTCAGCTTTAGCATCATTCCTTCAAAGAAATCCCAGGGCTGATCTCCTTCAGAATGGACTGGTTGGATCTCCTGCAGTACAATGTTTAATGCGAACCAAATATTTTTAGATTTAATTTTCAGTTTACAGAAAATTTAGGAGAGAGGGATGTATTGAGAGGAAACAATAAGCCAAATTCAAAGTGCAGAACATTCCACAAGAAAACTAGCTTGGATTCTTTAAAGTCAATATCACTAAAAATATTCTAGATTAAAAGAAACTAAATGAGCATAATTATTGAAGGCATTCATTATGTGAATCTTGATTTGGATTCTAGATTTAAAAACCAAAATATTTAGCTCTCCCTGCCCTTTGCATTGGGGGGATACAAGGAGAAGTTGGTATTTGCAACCCAGAAGAAGCTTCTCATCAGAACTCAACCACGTTGCCACCCTGATCTCAGAATTCTAGCCTGTAGAAATATGAGAAATAAAGTTCCGTTGTTTATGGGCCAAAAAAGGCAAACAAAGTCCCAAACAGAACACTTATAAAAGGCATTTTGGAGACTATTTAGGAAGATAGAATATGGAATTGATGGTAGGTATTATGGAGTTATTGCTGATTTTCTAGGTTTGAAAATAACACATAATGTAAGAGAATACACTCAAAAGCTAATACTTTAATCTTTGCCAGTGAGATTTTCTATCTGTATCTAATTTCCAAATACTTCAGCCTAANGAGACTATTTAGGAAGATAGAATATGGAATTGATGGTAGGTATTATGGAGTTATTGCTGATTTTCTAGGTTTGAAAATAACACATAATGTAAGAGAATACACTCAAAAGCTGATACTTTAATCTTTGCCAGTGAGATTTTCTATCTGTATCTAATTTCCAAATAGTTCAGCCTAAATAAAATAGATTAATTGTTGAATTATAGTGAAGGGTATGTGACTTTCCTTTTTAAACTATTTAAAAAAAATTTTTAATAGATTTGACTATTTTGTAATTAAAAGGTATTAAGTCTAAGTTTTCACCTTAAATATGTATCTTTCAACTCTGAAGTGCTTACTAAAGCTTTTTTTTTTAATACCTTTTGTGATTTATTCTGTCATTGCTATTCAACTGCTATTGATTTTTTTTTCAGTTTTTCTTGATATATGCTTCACATATCACAATGCCATCTTTTAAAAGTGTACACTTAGTGGTTCTTAGTGTATTTCCAAGTTTGTGTGACAATCACTGCTATAGTAAGTCTCCTGCATGCAAGTTTTCAAGTTGTGAACTTTCAAAGTTGCAAACGTGATTTCACATGTCCAGTTAAGTTAGTTCATGTGTCTCAGTACATTGTCAAGTGTGCACATCCTATATAAGTGGTTATGCCTTAGTGTAGTTTGCTGTACAATACTGTGTACTGTACAGTAGTACAGTATCTTTATTTCAAGTCCAGGATGTCCAGAAGCAAGTGTAAAAGCAGCAGCGATGCAGCTGGAGCTGCCAAGAAGAGATTCATACGTCAATGGATCATTTCTTCAAAAGGGTGGATAGAGTTGAATCCACCAAAGAATCAGAATCTGTGCCATCAGTGACAGACGTGAGCGAAATTACAGGTCACCTGTCATTTCCTTTGCTGACGATCCTTCATCCCTACCATCTCCCACCTCCCTGCCCTCCTACAGTCAATAACTCTTCCTGCCTGTTTACTTGATGCCAGCNGACAGACGTGAGCGAAATTGCAGGTCACCTGTCATTTCCTTTGCTGACGATCCTTCATCCCTACCATCTCCCACCTCCCTGCCCTCCTACAGTCAATAACTCTTCTTGCCTGTTTACTTGATGCCAGCCCCTGTGTGCCAGCTGTTGTACTGCACTATGGTACTTTTTAAGGTACTGAAAGTTTTTAAGTGTTTTCTTGATTTTTTTCCTGTGGTTTTTATTTTTTTTTAATGCATCGTTTGTGTGAGAAGTATTTCAAGCTTATTACAGTATAGTATGAGATACCTGAATGTGTTAATTGGGTATCTAGACTAACCTTGAAGGACTTATGAACAAATTGGACTTAGGAACATTCTCTCAGAACAGAACTCATTTGTATGTGGGGAGCTTACCATATCTAATTCTAGAATACTAAAGAAACTCCATGCCCTTTAGCATTTACTCACTATTTGTATCTCCACATAGAAACCTGTAATCTACTTTATGGTTCTATAGATTTTCTACTCTGGAAATTTCAAATCATTGAAATAATACATGTGGGTGGCCTCTTTTGTCTGAGGCCAATTGTATTATGGTGTCTCAGTACTTCATTCCTTTTAATGGCTGAATAACATGCCATTGTAGGTTTTATCACATTTCCTTTATCTACTCATCAGTTATTGGACATTTGAGTTGTTTACACATTTTGGCTGTTATCAGTAATGATGCTAGAGTCATTTTGTATAAGGCTTAATGTTTTCATTTTTCTTGGGTATATATCTAAGAGTGGAATTGTTGGGTTATATGGTAATTGTTTAACATTTTTAGGTTTAAATGCTTAAAATGTGTTAGGCAAAATTTAAATCATCGTTTAACTGCTCAAACTTTTTTTCCAAAAGAACTACATCATTTTACATTCCCACCAGCAATATATGAGGATTCCAATTTCTTTACTTCTTCACCAAAACTTATTATGGCTCATCTTTTACTCTTTAAAATTTTTGTTGAAGTATACTATTATGTAATTTTATTTTCTGAAAATAGTGCTAGTGCATGGCTGATGATACTTCAAGGTTTGTCAGAAAGTATTTTACTTTTTCTCAATACAGGTGGATCTTTTTTGTTTTCTTTTTTAATTTTAAATTAATTAATTTATTTTAATTGGAGGCTAATTACTTTATAATATAATATGGTAGTAATTTTTGCCATACATTGACATGAATCAGCCATGGGTGTACATGTGTTCCCCATCCTGAACCCGCCTCCCACCTCCCTCCCCATCCCGTCCCTCAGGGTCATCGCATTGCACCAGCCCTGAGCACCTTGTTTCATGCATAGAACCTGGACTGGTGCTCTATTTCACCTATGATAGTATACATGCTTCAATGCTATTCTCTCAAGTCATCCCACCCTTGCCTTCTCCCACAGAGTCCAAAAGTCTGTTCTTTACATCTATGTCTCTTTTGCTGTCTCACATATAGGGTCATTGTTACCATATTTCTAAATTTCATATATATGCATTAATATACTGTATTGGTGTTTTCCTTTCTGACTTACTTCACTCTGTATAATAGGCTCCAGTTTCATCCACCTCATTAGAACTGATTCAAATGCATTCTTTTTAATAGCTAAGTAATATTCCACTGTGTATATGTACCACAGCTTTCCTATCCATTCATCTGCTAATGGACATCTATGTTGCCAAGTGGATCTATATATGATTGTTCAAAATAATTTTTGATCAGAATTTTTAAAGCACCATCTTCTAATCTTGAACAAGGATATAAAATTAGGATGAGTCTCTTCACTTTTCTGATAGTGCTGTGTATATCTGAGTTTGTGTGTATATGCACATGCATGTGTGTGTGTACACATATTTGTTTCTCTTTAGAAGCTTTCAGAATATTCTCTTTATACTTGCAATTTTAAAATTATACAAGGTTATGTCTTACTATGAGTATTTATCTTTCTTGGCCTTCAATAGGCTTTTTCCATTTTAAAACTTTTCATTTAAAACTTAAAACTCAAGAGAATATTTTTCTATCAATTTTGTTTGTTTATTCCATCCCATTGTGACTCTTCTATGAACTCCTATTAGATAAAACCTGGAGTTCAAAATCTAATGTATATGTGTCTATTTTTTCCTGATCTTTTTTTATGTCTGTTTTTAAAAATACAATTTAGGAGTAAATTTTTCAGTTTTTCTTTCTGATTATAGGTTAATCCCTAGACTAACAATTTCTTTTTCTAACTTTCAGAGGACTGTATTATTCAACATCTATATTTTTGAGATCAAATGTTATTTCTTCTTGTTTTCATAACAACTTTTATGTACTTGATGGAGATAAAAGTGTTTTATCAGAAATATATTCTAAATTTATACTCAGTGAATTATATATTTTTCCTCTAGGCTAAATTTTGTTTGTTTGTTCATCTTTTGCATTCTTGGTATGAGATTCCTGAAATATTTGGTCCTCTGAAGTTCTTGTTTCATAGGTTGTTAATTATGCTCAGCTGAAATGGAATTCCTGTGTAGCAGTGTGATTCTATGAGCAGGGCATTCACAGACAGGTCTCTTTTTTAATTTCATGAACATGGAGCTGACAGGCAAAGGAATCAAAGTAAAGAGAAATATAAATTGACTCCTGGGTATAACTTCTTTTTTTCTCAAGTTTTTAAACAAAGTTCTAAACTAAGCTGGGAGTTGGATGGTCTAGCATGGCCCCAGTGAGGATGACTCCTCTCCTCTCTATGGGATCTCCCATCCTTCAGAAGGACTTTCTGAGATTATTCTCATGGAGGAAGCAGTATTCTCAGAGTGAAAGCAGAGGCACATAAGACTCTTTGAGACTTAGGCTTGAGACAAGCACTCTGCCTTTTCTAGCATATTCTTTTCGTCAAAGTAAATCTCAAGACCAGACACTATTAAAGAGTAAAGATTTAAACTTCATATCTTGGTAAGAGCAGTGAAATGTGTGAAAATGTTAATTGCTTAGTCACATCTGATTCTTTGTGACCCTGTGGACTGGAGCCCACCAGGCTACCCATTCATGGGATTCTCTATGCAAGAATACTGCAGTGGGTAGCTGTTCCCTTCTTGAGGGCATCTTCCCAACCCAAGGACTGAAGCCAGGTTTCCTGCATTACAGGCAGATTCTTTACTGTCTGAGCCACAAGGGAATGAGGTCATATTGCAAGGAATATGAATAAAAGGAAGAATGAAAACTTGGGCCATTTTAATTAATCTACCACAGCACCTTACCGAAGCTCCTCAAATTTCTCTTCCTACTCCTGTCACTGTGCTAATTCTTTACCTCTTTCCCCTCACCTGCAAGCCCTCTCTTTAAATATTTTTTTCTTATGTTGGAGATGAGATTCTGCAACAAAATGTTTTATGCATGTTATAGTCAGTTGGCTTCCAGAG
This sequence comes from Raphicerus campestris, assembly GCA_006410735.1. Taxonomy (NCBI): domain Eukaryota; kingdom Metazoa; phylum Chordata; class Mammalia; order Artiodactyla; family Bovidae; genus Raphicerus; species Raphicerus campestris. The sequence continues at coordinate 63,203 of SJYW01018928.1, read as the reverse complement.
GTTGTGCAAATGGGGAGTAAAGGAAGGAGAGAGTGGAAGGCAGAGAAAAGGAAGAAAAGCTTGCCTTTTGTTTTCAGCTCTGAGCATTTTCCCTCCACCAGGGACAATGGACAGCTGTAGGCGCTAACTTTGTTATTTCTTTACCTCTCTCAGCCATAGTCATTCCCTGTTCTCTCAGAAGTGTCAATAGTGAGCAGCAAGTCATATACCCCTTAGTGAAATGGAGTTTTAGCAGAATGGTACTCATCTCCATGTAACAATCATGGAGGGACTAGGGGATACTTCTTCTCCAATCTCCTAGGTTTTAATGACTTTATCATTTCTTCTCCTTTATATTTCTGCCCTAGGAATTTTAACTTCTTCTTGGAGTTACTGATATCTATTTTAGCTCAGAAATGGTTTAGCTCTTTTTGCTTTCTGGCACCTGTATAACAAATGTTATTTTTTCTATTAAAATATCTCATATGGTTCCCATTTCTTGACATAACTCTAAAATATGAAGTCACTCTCTTGTTTTCCAAAATTTTGGTTTCATTTTTAATATTTTTTCAGTAATTTTTATAAGATTTTCAAAAGAGAAATAGATGAAAATGCTCAGGGCCCTGTATTAATATTATTTCTGCAACAGTAAATAACCTGAGAACTACTTTCTTAACAAATGCTTAAGTGTACAATCCAGCAATCCCACTTCTGGGTATACGTGCAAAATTATTAAAATCAGGCTCTTGAAGAGATAGATCTTTGTACTCTCATGTTGATCACAGGATTATCCACAGAAACTAAAACCTAAAAGCAACCTAAGTGTCCACTGGCAGACGGATGCATGTTGGAAGCAATATTGGTACACACAACCAATGGAATATCACTCAACCTTAAAAAGGAAGGGAATTATGACCTATGTTGCAAAATGGATGCTACTTGAGGACATTATGCTAAGTGAAATAAGCCAGTCACACAAAGACAAATACTGTTTGATTCTGCTTATAAGAGATAATTAGAATAGCCAAAAGTTATAGAGACAAAAATTTGAATGGTGGCTGTTAAGATCTGAGGAAACTTTTGTGCAACCCCCCACCACAGACCTCAAGAGAACCTAAGACACACTGGAACTCAAAGAATATATTTTTATAAGTGCTGATTCAAATGGAAAATAAAATATTTTGAAAATTTGCAATATTTTGTAATTTCTTACACAATCCTTAAGTGAGGCCAAGAAAAGAAGAGGAACTTTGAGGTATTGGATGAAAATGAGAGGTTGACATTGACCTCAGAAAGTGTAAAATTATAAAAGTCTGTGAAAATCCAAAAAGAAGGTGGTTATAAACACAGCATGGTGAGTACTACAATTATGGTAAATACATCTCTCTGACTATTTTAGAATAAAGAAGACCAGAGAGACTTTTTTTTTTTTTNTGTTTACACATTTTGGCTGTTATCAGTAATGATGCTAGAGTCATTTTGTATAAGGCTTAATGTTTTCATTTTTCTTGGGTATATATCTAAGAGTGGAATTGTTGGGTTATATGGTAATTGTTTAACATTTTTAGGTTTAAATGCTTAAAATGTGTTAGGCAAAATTTAAATCATCGTTTAACTGCTCAAACTTTTTTTCCAAAAGAACTACATCATTTTACATTCCCACCAGCAATATATGAGGATTCCAATTTCTTTACTTCTTCACCAAAACTTATTATGGCTCATCTTTTACTCTTTAAAATTTTTGTTGAAGTATACTATTATGTAATTTTATTTTCTGAAAATAGTGCTAGTGCATGGCTGATGATACTTCAAGGTTTGTCAGAAAGTATTTTACTTTTTCTCAATACAGGTGGATCTTTTTTGTTTTCTTTTTTAATTTTAAATTAATTAATTTATTTTAATTGGAGGCTAATTACTTTATAATATAATATGGTAGTAATTTTTGCCATACATTGACATGAATCAGCCATGGGTGTACATGTGTTCCCCATCCTGAACCCGCCTCCCACCTCCCTCCCCATCCCGTCCCTCAGGGTCATCGCATTGCACCAGCCCTGAGCACCTTGTTTCATGCATAGAACCTGGACTGGTGCTCTATTTCACCTATGATAGTATACATGCTTCAATGCTATTCTCTCAAGTCATCCCACCCTTGCCTTCTCCCACAGAGTCCAAAAGTCTGTTCTTTACATCTATGTCTCTTTTGCTGTCTCACATATAGGGTCATTGTTACCATATTTCTAAATTTCATATATATGCATTAATATACTGTATTGGTGTTTTCCTTTCTGACTTACTTCACTCTGTATAATAGGCTCCAGTTTCATCCACCTCATTAGAACTGATTCAAATGCATTCTTTTTAATAGCTAAGTAATATTCCACTGTGTATATGTACCACAGCTTTCCTATCCATTCATCTGCTAATGGACATCTATGTTGCCAAGTGGATCTATATATGATTGTTCAAAATAATTTTTGATCAGAATTTTTAAAGCACCATCTTCTAATCTTGAACAAGGATATAAAATTAGGATGAGTCTCTTCACTTTTCTGATAGTGCTGTGTATATCTGAGTTTGTGTGTATATGCACATGCATGTGTGTGTGTACACATATTTGTTTCTCTTTAGAAGCTTTCAGAATATTCTCTTTATACTTGCAATTTTAAAATTATACAAGGTTATGTCTTACTATGAGTATTTATCTTTCTTGGCCTTCAATAGGCTTTTTCCATTTTAAAACTTTTCATTTAAAACTTAAAACTCAAGAGAATATTTTTCTATCAGTTTTGTTTGTTTATTCCATCCCATTGTGACTCTTCTATGAACTCCTATTAGATAAAACCTGGAGTTCAAAATCTAATGTATATGTGTCTATTTTTTCCTGATCTTTTTTTATGTCTGTTTTTAAAAATACAATTTAGGAGTAAATTTTTCAGTTTTTCTTTCTGATTATAGGTTAATCCCTAGACTAACAATTTCTTTTTCTAACTTTCAGAGGACTGTATTATTCAACATCTATATTTTTGAGATCAAATGTTATTTCTTCTTGTTTTCATAACAACTTTTATGTACTTGATGAAGATAAAAGTATTTTATCAGAAATATATTCTAAATTTATACTCAGTGAATTATATATTTTTCCTCTAGGCTAAATTTTGTTTGTTTGTTCATCTTTTGCATTCTTGGTATGAGATTCCTGAAATATTTGGTCCTCTGAAGTTCTTGTTTCATAGGTTGTTAATTATGCTCAGCTGAAATGGAATTCCTGTGTAGCAGTGTGATTCTATGAGCAGGGCATTCACAGACAGGTCTCTTTTTTAATTTCATGAACATGGAGCTGACAGGCAAAGGAACCAAAGTAAAGAGAAATATAAATTGACTCCTGGGTATAACTTCTTTTTTTCTCAAGTTTTTAAACAAAGTTCTAAACTAAGCTGGGAGTTGGATGGTCTAGCATGGCCCCAGTGAGGATGACTCCTCTCCTCTCTATAGGATCTCCCATCCTTCAGAAGGACTTTCTGACATTATTCTCATGGAGGAAGCAGTATTCTCAGAGTGAAAGCAGAGGCACATAAGACTCTTTGAGACTTAGGCTTGAGACAAGCACTCTGCCTTTTCTAGCATATTCTTTTCGTCAAAGTAAATTTCAAGACCAGACACTATTAAAGAGTAAAGATTTAAACTTCATAGCTTGGTAAGAGCAGTGAAATGTGTGAAAATGTTAATTGCTTAGTCACATCTGATTCTTTGTGACCCTGTGGACTGGAGCNTTCATCAAGAGGCTTTTTACTTCCTCTTCACTTTCTGCCATAAGGGTGGTGTCATCTGCATATCTGAGGTTATTGATATTTCTCCTGGCAACCTTGATTTCAGCTAGTTCTTCATCCAGCCCAGCATTTCTCATGATGTACTCTGCATAGAAGTTAAATAAGTAGGGTGACAATGTACAGCCTTGACGTACTCCGTTTCCTAATTGGAACCAGTCTGTTATTCCATGTCCAGTTCTGTTGCTTCCTGATCTGCATATAGGTTTCTCAAGATGCAGGTTAGGTGGTCTGGTATTCCCATCTCTTTCAGAATTTTCCACAGTTAATTGTGATCCATACAGTCAAAGGCTTTGGCATAGTCAATAAAGCAGAAGTAGATGTTTTCTAGAACTCTCTTGCTTTTTCGATGAACCAGCGGATGTTGGCAATTTGATCTCTGGTTCCTCTGCATTTTCTAAAACTAGCTTGAACATCTGGAAGTTCACGGTTCACATATTGCT
>SJYW01018928.1:0-52527 GCA_006410735.1 Raphicerus campestris | reverse complement strand
TCTAAATTTTATTTATTTAAGCCCCCAAATTGAACCCAAAAATAAAAGCTTGGGTTTCTGTCTCCCTGAGAAAAATCTGGCAAGATTATATACATTTTATATGCTTCACTTTAACCTTTAAGGAAGGCTGTGGAAACTGATTTATACTTTAGTACAAGCAGGTGTTAAAAATAGCAGCATCAATGTGTGTATAATCAGTATTTTTAAGAGCTATTCTAATATCTATTCATCAGATATTTGGAACAGCAGTTTGATAATCAAAATGCTAATCTGCACATACCATTTGTAATGTAGTTGTGCCTGTAATAAATAATTCTTGAGGGCTAATATGTATTCCTTATGTTGCTGTTATTTGGATAGAAAGAAAAGGGCCTCTAAATTCTCTTATAAAATCAAAGAACCCATCTTCTTCTTGTTTGTATTCCTTTCTCATAAATCCTACCAAACAGATGTGTACACTTGTTGTCAGCTGTATTTGTCACTGTACAGGCTGTCTCTTGTCAGCTTGTCAGCATGTTGTTAGGCATGATTCATTGTGTGCTGTCGGTCCTGTAGTTTCTATACAAAGAAGCAAATTCGACTTCCAGGCCTGAATAAAGAAGTCATCAGGGTGGTAATCAGTGATGTACAGAACTTATCTAGTCCAATGGAGCTTGACGCCTTCTAGATAATCCTTGGTGAGTCAGTGGTCCAAGTGTGACCAATGTCGACTGAAAAGGAAAAAAAAAAAAGGCATTGAAGTATTTCTCAGACTAAAAAATAAAGTAAAATAAATGCATTGATATTTGGGGTAATCTTTAATAGAATGGTTATTCTTCTTAAATGTTCTTTATTAGTAGAACTGAATCTCCTGGGGCTATCAGAATGCTGAACTATTGCCCAATTACCACATCATAAAACTGCTCACAGAAGATGATGCATAGGACTGGAATAAATTGAGATTTCAAACTTTGTGTCACTTCATAAATCTAGCTCAAGCTGAACTCATCAACATAATCTAGTTCACCTAATGAGGATGATTTATAGTAGAGCAAAATCACATTGGCTCCAGAAGTGGTGACAAAGGATGGGGTAGAAAGACACTGGTCGGGTGGTGGGTGGCAAAAATGTAAAGCACACCGAAATCTCATTAATGCAGAAATGATCTCATTATGGACTTTTAGGCATTGGCTGCTTGGTTAGAAAATTTCAGTTATTCACTTGAAGGTTTTGAGTTGTTTTTTCTTATTCTCCAAAACCTAAAACCTTGTAATAATAAAATATTTTTACAATCTAAGAGAATGTGATATAAAATCATTCTTCTTTTGTGATTTTAGCTAAAAGTGAAACATCAGTGATCGGTCATAGGAATCTGACATTAGTATTCTTGCCTGGAAAATGTTCTGCTAATTTAAAGAAATAATTATTCTAAAAATAAATAAAACTAATTAATTCATGAAGAATAATTACCATTTGCAAGAATACCCTTTCTATGGTACATTATATATGTGTATGTCACTTTTATTCATAAATTTTTATCTTGCTTTAGTTCCCAAATAATATTTTTTTTTTTACTCTTTGGGCCAGACATTATTTAATTATTAAAGATATAGTAAAATACAAGATAGACATGATTTCTTCCTTCAATAAACTTACATAGGATGAAGGGAAACATTTACATATTTATTATTTGATGTTATTTATTCATTTTATCAGAGAAGGCAATGGCACCCCACTCCAGTACTTTTGCCTGGAAAATTCCATGGGCGGAGGAGCCTGGTAGGCTGCAGTCCATGGGGTCACAAAGAGTTGGACATGACTGAGCGACTTCACTTTCACTTTTCACTTTCATGCATTGGACATTGCCTGGAGAATCCCTTGGACAGGGGAGCCTGGTGGGCTGCCGTCTATGGGGTCGCCCAGAGTCAGACACGACTGAAGTGACTTTTGCTCTGTATATTATATGGAACACGAATACATATCACATTATTTCTAGTTAAATATGTTTATTTTACTGAAGACCCATAGTGGTTATCTACCCAATAGCATTTAAGACGCATCATATTCGTGTAATGTGAATGTCCAACAGAAGACAGTGAATTGTATGAAATGAGTTTGTATGATAATATCAGTGCCATCAGATCTCAAGTTGCCTTCTTTCCATCATGATACAGCGTCTTAAAAGCCTATAAAGCAACTCTATGAATAAGTATAGATTTTATTTTTATTTTATGGAGGTCTATTATAACAATAGAAAGTCATTTTTGAATATGGCAAAGACTATATGGCAAGATTATTAAATATTTTTTGACAGTCAGCTTTTTTACTGAACACCCCCCTGATATTTACTACCAGTCGACAAACTGCAATCCTTCAGTACCTTGTGAGCTGTTTTCTCTCATCACTATGTACTGTCACCATAATGAGTCGAGTGAGGGTCTAAAACTACATCTAATCTAACAGAAGCTTGAGTCTCATCGATAAAACAGTGAATGATGTTGAGGCTTAACAAATATCTTCACTGATGAGGAGTCCTTATCTTTCATAGGAGCCCATTTCCACCCCTGGACAGAGCTAAAAATTTCTTTATTGTATTCAGATGAAATCTCTCTTCTTGTAGCTTCCATCTATTTTCCCCAGATCTGTCCATGGAGGCCTCTTTGAATAGGTATAAACCATTTTCTTCTGAGGAATGCAGTTTAGAAAGCCACATGTTCTTCTCTTTTACAGCACTTATTATGACTAGCAACTACCTAATTACATATGAAGTCATTGACTAAAAGGCTCTCTCGTAAAATTGTCTGTCTTTTTTTTTTCAGCATTTTTACAATGAAAGCTCTTAATAAATATCCGTTGAATGAAGGTGTGTGAATGATGACATTCATAATCTATCTTGTGTTGTGTATTAGGTAGGGTAAACCAGAAGCAATAACTACAGTGGAAATGTGTTGCCTAGACTTATTAAGGGAAAAGTAGTAAGAGTGAGGAAGTTGAACAAGGAAATGGGAAGCCAATTAAGAATGAGATCTCAGGCAAGGTCTTCTAAAAGAGGCAGCTTCAGCATGGCCCTGCAGGGCATGTCTACAGTGTAAGTTAAACTAAGAGTTGTGCATCCTGAAGCAAAGAGAGCTGACCTTGCATGTGTCAGTAATTAGTTAAGGGCGAAGACACCTAGGGGACAGTGGAAAGAAAAGTGAAAGTTAAGTCGCTCAGTCGTGTCTGACTCTTTACGACCCCATAGTATGTAGCCCGCCAGGCTCCTCCATCCATGGGATTTTCTAGGCAAGAATACTGGATTACATTGCCATTTCCTTCTCCAAGGGATATTCCTAACCCAGGGATCAAACTCAGGTCTCCCGCATTACAGGCAGACTCTTTACCATCTGAGCTACGGTACAGTGGAGTCCCAGGCAACTGCAGCCTTCTAAGCTTCAGAAGTAAAGAGCAAGCAGGAGTCATAGCTTCAGGGACACCTGCTGAAGAAAAGCTACAGGTACTGAGTATTAAAGCAAAAACACACAGAAGGTGAGAGGTGGGAGTAAATGCAGGAAAGATAAAATTGATCCCAGGGAAATCTAGGTGGAATGTCAATATTATCACAACTGCTCTTGAGTATCAATCATAAGTTTGACATTCTAGTGCCCTTAACCATTTCATATTATGNAGTCCAATGGAGCTTGACGCCTTCTAGATAATCCTTGGTGAGTCAGTGGTCCAAGTGTGACCAATGTCGACTGAAAAGGAAAAAGAAAAAGGCATTGAAGTATTTCTCAGACTAAAAAATAAAGTAAAATAAATGCATTGATATTTGGGGTAATCTTTAATAGAATGGTTATTCTTCTTAAATGTTCTTTATTAGTAGAACTGAATCTCCTGGGGCTATCAGAATGCTGAACTATTGCCCAATTACCACATCATAAAACTGCTCACAGAAGATGATGCATAGGACTGGAATAAATTGAGATTTCAAACTTTGTGTCACTTCATAAATCTAGCTCAAGCTGAACTCATCAACATAATCTAGTTCACCTAATGAGGATGATTTATAGTAGAGCAAAATCACATTGGCTCCAGAAGTGGTGACAAAGGATGGGGTAGAAAGACACTGGTCGGGTGGGGGGTGGCAAAAATGTAAAGCACACCGAAATCTCATTAATGCAGAAATGATCTCATTATGGACTTTTAGGCATTGGCTGCTTGGTTAGAAAATTTCAGTTATTCACTTGAAGGTTTTGAGTTGTTTTTTCTTATTCTCCAAAACCTAAAACCTTGTAATAATAAAATATTTTTACAATCTAAGAGAATGTGATATAAAATCATTCTTCTTTTGTGATTTTAGCTAAAAGTGAAACATCAGTGATCGGTCATAGGAATCTGACATTAGTATTCTTGCCTGGAAAATGTTCTGCTAATTTAAAGAAATAATTATTCTAAAAATAAATAAAACTAATTAATTCATGAAGAATAATTACCATTTGCAAGAATGCCCTTTCTATGGTACATTATATATGTGTATGTCACTTTTATTCATAAATTTTTATCTTGCTTTAGTTCCCAAATAATATTTTTTTTTTTACTCTTTGGGCCAGACATTATTTAATTATTAAAGATATAGTAAAATACAAGATAGACATGATTTCTTCCTTCAATAAACTTACATAGGATGAAGGGAAACATTTACATATTTATTATTTGATGTAATTTATTCATTTTATCAGAGAAGGCAATGGCACCCCACTCCAGTACTTTTGCCTGGAAAATTCCATGGGCGGAGGAGCCTGGTAGGCTGCAGTCCATGGGGTCACAAAGAGTTGGACATGACTGAGCGACTTCACTTTCACTTTTCACTTTCATGCATTGGACATTGCCTGGAGAATCCCTTGGACAGGGGAGCCTGGTGGGCTGCCGTCTATGGGGTCGCCCAGAGTCAGACACGACTGAAGTGACTTTTGCTCTGTATATTATATGGAACACGAATACATATCACATTATTTCTAGTTAAATATGTTTATTTTACTGAAGACCCATAGTGGTTATCTACCCAATAGCATTTAAGACGCATCATATTCGTGTAATGTGAATGTCCAACAGAAGACAGTGAATTGTATGAAATGAGTTTGTATGATAATATCAGTGCCATCAGATCTCAAGTTGCCTTCTTTCCATCATGATACAGCGTCTTAAAAGCCTATAAAGCAACTCTATGAATAAGTATAGATTTTATTTTTATTTTATGGAGGTCTATTATAACAACAGAAAGTCATTTTTGAATATGGCAAAGATTATATGGCAAGATTATTAAATATTTTTTTTCAGTCAGCTTTTTTACTGAACACCCCCCTGATATTTACTACCAGTCGACAAACTGCAATTCTTCAGTACCTTATGAGCTGTTTTCTCTCATCACTATGTACTGTCACCATAATGAGTTGAGTGAGGGTCTAAAACTACATCTAGTCTAACAGAAGCTTGAGTCTCATCGATAAAACAGTGAATGATGTTGAGGCTTAACAAATATCTTCACTGATGAGGAGTCCTTATCTTTCATAGGAGCCCTTATCTTTCATAGGAGCCCATTTCCACCCCTGCACAGAGCTAAAAATTTCTTTATTGTATTCAGATGAAATCTCTCTTCTTGTAGCTTCCATCTATTTCCCCCAGATCTGTCCATTGAGGCCTCTTTGAATAGGTATAAACCATTTTCTTCTGAGGAATGCAGTTTAGAAAGCCACATGTTCTTCTCTTTTACAGCACTTATTATAACTAGCAACTACCTAATTACATATGAAGTCATTGACTAAAAGGCTCTCTCGTAAAATTGTCTGTCTTTTTTTTTTCAGCATTTTTACAATGAAAGCTCTTAATAAATATCCGTTGAATGAAGATGTGTGAATGATGACATTCATAATCTATCTTGTCTTGTGTATTACGTAGGGTAAACCAGAAGCAGTAACTATAGTGGAAATGTGTTGCCTAGACTTATTAAGGGAAAAGTAGTAAGAGTGAGGAAGTTGAACAAGGGGATGGGAAGCCAATTAAGAATGAGATCTCAGGCAAGGTCTTCTAAAAGAGGCAGCTTCAGCATGGCCCTGCAAGGCATGTCTACAGTGTAAGTTAAACTAAGAGTTGTGCATCCTGAAGCAAAGAGAGCTGACCTTGCATGTGTCAGTAATTAGTTAAGGGCCAAGACACCTAGGGGACAGTGGAAAGAAAAGTGAAAGTTAAGTCACTCAGTCGTGTCTGACTCTTTACGACCCCATAGTATGTAGCCCGCCAGGCTCCTCCATCCATGGGATTTTCTAGGCAAGAATACTGGATTACATTGCCATTTCCTTCTCCAAGGGATATTCCTAACCCAGGGATCAAACTCAGGTCTCCCGCATTACAGGCAGACTCTTTACCATCTGAGCTACGGTACAGTGGAGTCCCAGGCAACTGCAGCCTTCTAAGCTTCAGAAGTAAAGAGCAAGCAGGAGTCATAGCTTCAGGGACACCTGCTGAAGAAAAGCTACAGGTACTGAGTATTAAAGCAAAAACACACAGAAGGTGAGAGGTGGGAGTAAATGCAGGAAAGATAAAATTGATCCCAGGGAAATCTAGGTGGAATGTCAATATTATCACAACTGCTCTTGAGTATCAATCATAAGTTTGACATTCTAGTGCCCTTAACCATTTCATATTATGTGTTCAGTTCACTACTAACGCATCCTCTTCTCCAAGCTTCATTTTGTTACAGTTTAATCTTGATCAAAAAAATAAAACAGAAGTTAGTGTGAATTCTTCATCATCTGATCAAATTCTAAGCAAAATCCTTTTATCCTGGATCTCAAAAACTGCTTCATTCAAATTCAACTATAGGTAAAACTTCAAACTTAAGCTTCTTTCCTGAAAGGAAAGTGAGACTCATATAGAATTCTGAGATGAAAAAACTCAAGATGAGTCCTCTAAACAAAACTGAACAGAAACTAAGTATACAGAAATACAGTGTGAGAAACTTTGTAACAAATATCCTGGGCTTCTGGGGAATAGGACTCAAAAGAAAGAAAAATGGGGAAAAAAAGACTTGGTCTGAGAAGCCATTTCAACTCCCATGATTACAAGTTCCCATAAATGAAGTTTCAAGCTACTGATTTCAAAACAGTCTGTGGCAAATTTGAAAGTAAATCCAGAAATTGAAACAAAACAAAACAACTACTACTGAAAACTTGACAGTTCTAATTTTCTGCTTTAGGGAGAAAAAAACAGAAAAGAGTTTAAAATACCTGGCAGTTCCTAATAAAGTGCTATTGTTTCTAATGTGGTACTTCAGATAATACAGACTGGGCTTCAATTCTACCTAAATCTTTCTCAATTCCTTCTCTGTCACTCTTCAGACTGTGAAGCCAGATTCTTCAAGGGACTAAAGAACACCAAGTGATAAGGGGACCGTTGCAGGGGACTTGAAGTGAGGATAGATGTAAGGATTTAAGGCTTCTTATTCTCAACATCAGATCTGCCTTTCTTGATGTATTTCTGGATGGTAGTTTAGGGATCTGACTGAGACTTGAAAGAAAGACAGAAAGATGTGAAAAATAATGAAAGTAGCTCTCTAAACTTTTTATTCTCCCCTAAGGGGGGAGATTGTTTCAAAATTATTCAATATTGAGAGCAGAAGATTCAGAGGAATGATTATTTTGTTTTGCTTTTTCCTTTTCTGTGACACTGTGAGTCCAATGGAGACATATTCTGAACTAAGGAAACAGAGGCCTACTGAAGATAAATGGAAAATTTACCCCAGATATGCATACTTAGTGAAGCAATGCATGGCTCCAAGAGTCTTCTCCAAGAAGCAATGCATTTTCATGCTACATTCAGTTGTTTAACTTTTGCAGAAAAAAATAAACAAAATTTCCACTAAGAACCATTATTTAGTTCTTGTCATTAAAAATAATATCAAAATGTTTCCCTGTGAATTGTATCTTGTAAAATGTGTGTGTATACACACACATAAATTTTTATCTATTTTTAAGCAACTTTATATTAATTCTTATTTGACATAGTTGTGAGAATTTTACATATATTAATGCATTATATATGTTTATATAAAATATTCACAGAGTGGTTAAGCAACTGACCCACGGTCACACATTTAGTAAGTGCTGAAGCTGGGACTTGGACTTGAAACTTCTGGTTCTAGAGTCATGACATTCTCTCTCTCCATATTATATTATATTAATTATCATGCTATGCTGCTGCTGCTAAGTCACTTCAGTCGTGTCCAACTCTGTGTGATCCCATAGACCACAGCCCACCAGGCTCCCCCATCCCTGGGATTCTCCAGGCAAGAACACTGGAGTAGGTTGCTATTTCCTTCTCTAATGCATGAAAGTGAAAAGTGAAAGTGAAGTCACTCAGTCGTATCCAACTCTTAGCAACCCCATGGACTGCAGCCTACCGGGCTCCTCTGCCCATGGAATTTTCCAGGCAAGAGTACTGGAGTGGGGTGCCATTGCCTTCTCCGATCATGCTATACTACTCTCTATATTATATTTTTAAATGTCCCCCCAAAATACACTACATTATCAGTCATATCAAACCAGCAATGAATTTGGAGAGTAATTACTCCTTTACTTGCCTCTTCATTTGCCCAAAATGACAAGTATTTTCAGTTTTGTTAACCAGACTCAAAAATAAGTTGCAAATGAGAAACATGTGAACATATTGCAGAAACCAATTTTTAAAGATTCCAAAAAAGACCCTGTAGTTGATTTACCTTAAAGTTCTTATCTTACTAGGAGCTGAGAGGTAAGTGTAAGGGGTGAAGGCAATCACAAAGTACAAATTTCTGAAATAAAAAGTCATGGAACTATAATGTACATCATGGTGTCGATAGCTAATAATGCTACTAAGTTGTTTCACTAAGTGACTGTGACCCTATGGACTATAGCTGGCCAGGCTCCTCTGTCCATGGGATTCTCCAGGAGACAATACTGGAATGAGTTGCCATGCCCTCCCCCAGGGGATCTTCCTGTTAATAATACTGTATTTCACATTTAAAATTTCCTAAGAGAGTAGTAGATCTTAAAAGTTATCATCACAAGAAAAAGTTGTAACCACATATGATGATGGTATTAAGTAGATTATTGCAGTGATCATTTAACAAAATATACAAATATTGTATCATTACATTGTACACCTGCAGATAACTTAATGCTATATGTCAGTTATACCTTACACACACGTAAACATTTTCATTTTATAGGTCAGAAAGACAGAGGTCTAGAAAAATGAAATGGTAGTTCATTATTTACAGGACAGACTATAAGAACTGTGTCTCTTGGCTCCCAAATGGCTGCTGTGTTTTACTTCTCAAAAACATGTCAGACCACAAAGCAAAACACAAATAAGAATAAACAATTCAAATTATAATCTGATCTCTAAAAGTTTGCTTTTTAAATTACCATCTTTATTCTTAAGTATCACTGTCTACTTTGAACTGTGTATTCTCCATCATTCCCAACTCAGAAATTGAGTCAGTAATCTAGTCTCTCACATACTTATGGCCATATTTGATGCACTTTATAAATAAGTTTAGTTATGTGGTATGGAGCATCTATGTCCAGGTAGTATAGCGTGGCCTCTGAAACCTAAAAGGTCTAACTGAGAAAAAATGGAAAAGCTGGAAGAAATTGTTAAAAACGAATGATGGCACCAAAGAGCTGTTCAAGTGAGGACTAGAGATTTTTCCAGAGCAGAAGATTATTACTAGGAGTCATGGGATGGGGAAACCACAAAATGTTGGTGGACTCATGGGGCTGGAGTGACAGAACTGGTGACTTCAGAGGGCTCAAATAAACAGCAGTGTTTTGCCTCAATGCATTTGCCAGATTTTGAAGCTGCAGAGTAGAGGATAGAGTGCTGGGAAGTCACCATAATGAAAAAAATCCCACAGAATGGGAGGAAATACTTGCAATTCGTATAGTTTACAAGGTACTTACTTGTACCAAACTGCATATTAAACTTCTGCCAATCAAGAAATAAAAGACAGACAATGCAAAAGTTAAAAAAAAAACCCTCACAAGTAAAAGAACACCCAAAGACAAGTAAAATAAAACCATAATTTTATCCAGTGCTACTATACTTCACCAGAATGACTAAAATGGAGAAAAATATTGAGAGTTAGCAAGAATATGAAGTCATTGGGATACTCATCTATTGCCATATGGAGTTTAAATTGGTACAGCATGGTGGAAAGATTGGCATTATCTTCTAAATCTTTTTAAATCACTGTGTTTATTTTGTAAAAATTCATTGACCTGTGCACTTTTCTTTTATGCCATTTCAGTCTGTATTATATTTCAATGAAAGCATTGCAAAATATGAAGTGTGTAAACATAGATAAGCCTGCCTTCTCCTATATTACTGGTAATTTAAAATCATTGCTATATTCAATAGTGAATTACTTGAAAACATATTTCTTGGATCCTAGACCATATTTAGAATATAAATATTAGTATAATTTGTTGGATTAAAGCTATTTAACCTAAATTAGTCATGATGGTTTATAAAATGTCACATGTATTGATTTTGATTGAAAACAAAGATTGGCCTATAATTTCTAATTGATGAAAAGCAATTTTTACCTAAGATTGCAAATATCCCTTTAAATATCACCTTGGCCAAGCATAGTAGATCTTTGATCTCTCTGGTTCTGATACCCATAGTTACTATCATTAGAAATATTCCCTGAAGGTCAGTGACACATACTGACTTATAATTTTGTTGAGGCAGAGATTTAAACCTTGTTGGCCTGATGTACCAGTCACTCAAACACCTATTGATATGTTTGTTACCTCCTTCACGTTATCCAGCTTTGATAGCACAAAGTAGTTTTGTGTGTATTCAAACATTGTCCATAATATGTAAATCATTTTCAAACTTTCTCATTACAATATCATAGTCTGTAATGATGTATCTAGTAAATTAGTTGATTAATGCTTACTTCCCCATTAACTTCCATGAAGACAGACATAATGTCTTTTATTTTTAATTGGTGGCAAATTTACCATTAACAACTAGCAGAATGTTTGGTTCATCGACTAATGAATGGGTAAATTATAAGCTAAATCACAATTCTCAAATTTGGGGCTACTCAAAGATTTCACCATTCATTTACTGAAAAACTTAGATATTTCAATAATAGATACCTCCAAAAATCTACTTGTTGGTTTGGTAGCATGACAGTGATAAAGACAGATAGTCACTGACATCTTATTTTCCTCTGACTAGAAATCCAGATCATTTCTAAAGAGTTAAAAAAGGGATCTGGTTTAAATCAAATCCACCAAATTTTCAATATGTATGATGTATTTGGCATACTTTTTGTGCCAGTAATTCAAAAAAAAGAACTTCAGTATGTAATATATAACTGTAAGCCTTTAATAAGCTCATGCTTAGTTAATACAGAATTAGTATATAGTTTTCTCTGTCTTATATACATATCCATGTGACCGCTAATGATTCCTGATTCACCTGAAAGCAATTGGGTGAGAGGTTCACGATAACTTGTCTTGTTGATTGACATATCAAGAACTACCTTTTCACTGTAAGTCTTGCTGAACTTCTCATTTTCAAAGTAATTCTCCTCAGGGCATGGTACCTGGCCATCATCCCCTGGAAACTTTTTAAAAATAGAAGTGAAACTCAGGAGTCCCACTTCCAGGAACTCTGGGGATAAGATTGTATTTTAATAAGACCTCTTGGTGAAAAAAGTACTAATATAAAGAAACTTGGTTCTATGAATTCCTGATCAGATAATGAATACTGTTGTTGTTTAGTAGCTCAGTAGTGTCCAACTCTTTGCAACCTGCTGGACTGCAGCATGCCAAGCTTTCCTTTAGCACCATCTCCCAGAGTTTGCTCAAAGGCATGCTTGTTAAGTCGGTGTAGCCATCCAATCATCTCATTCTTTGGCATCCTTCTACTCCTGTCTTAAATCTTTCCCAGCATCAAGGTTTTTTCCAATTAGTTGGCTCTTTGCATCAGGTGAACAAAGTATTGGAGTTTCAGTTTCAGCATCAGTCTTTCCGGTGAATATTCAGGACTGATTTCCTTTAGAATGGACTGGTTGGATCACCTTGCTGTCTAATAGACTCTCAAGAGTATTCTCCAGTGCTGTATTTTGAAAGCATCAATTCTTTGGTGCTTATTTTATGGTCCAACTCTCACATCTGTACATGACTACTGGGAAAGCCATAGCTTTGACCACAGGGACCTTTGTAGGCAAAGTAATGTCTCTGCTTTTTTTTTTTTTTTTTTTAAATATATTATTTAGTTTTCTCATAACTTTTCTTCCAAAGAGCAAGGCTGTAAAGATTTTTTTTTTTAATTTAAGCAGTAGCCATTTCATATACATAGTGTGTATTCTTTAGGAGATTTATTGCCCCACAAAAGGCTTTGCTGCTGTGGAATAGAAATAAAATATCATTGTAAATTTCTCTTAATTTGTTCAAGATATGTCCTGTCCTTATTTAAGTCTTGAGGATTGGTTTCCTAATGAATATCTAAAATAACCCTTTAGAGGTTAATTATCATATCTCCAACTGTGAATCACCTTCGTTAAAAATTCCTATAACCAGGCCACACCCTATACCATTCAGAATTTCATAGACTTGGATCAGACTGGGAAGGGAGAGGTGAAAGGATGGTATGTTAAAGCTCTCTAGGTTTCAATACAAGACCAAATTGAAACCAAAGAACCAGAGCAGTGATTCTCAAAGTGTTGTACTCAGACCAGCAGCACCAATATCACATAGAACATGTTAGAAATGCAGATTATAGCATCCCACTAAAATTTAAGTTCTCACATCCTAAAGACTTACTAAATCAATAACTCTAGTAATAACCCATCTCACTGATATCAATAACTTCAGATATGCAGATGACACTACCTTTATGGCAGAAAGCGAAGAACTAAAGAGCCTCTTGATGAAAGTGAAAGAAGAGAGTGAAAAACTTGACTTAAAACTCAAAATTCAGAAAACTAAGATTATGGTATCTGGTCCCATCACTTCATGGCAAATAGATGGCAGAAACAATGGAAACAGTGAGAGACTTTATTTTGGGGGGCTTCAAAATCACTGCAGGTGGTGACTGAAGCCATGAAATTAAAAGACTCTTACTCCTTGGAAGGAAAGCTATGATCAACTTAGACCACATATTAAAAAGCAGATACATTACTTTACCAACAAAGGTCCATCTAGTCAAAGCTATGGTTTTTCCAGTAGTCATGTATGGATGTGAGAGTTGGACCATAAAGAAAGCTGAATGCTGAAGAATTGATGCTTTTGAACTGTAGTGTTGGAAAAGACTCTTGAGAGTCCTTTGGTGATCCAACCAGTCCATCTTAAAGGAAATCAGTCCTGAATATTCATTCTAAAGAATGATGCTGAAGCTGACACTCCAATACTTTGGGCACCTGCTGCGAAGAACTGACTCATTTGAAAAGACCCTTATGCTGGGAAAGATTGGAGGCAGGAGAAGAGGATGACAGAGGATGAGATGGTTGGATGGCATCACCAACTCAATGTACATGAGTTTGAATAGGCTACAGGAGTTGGTGATGGACAGGGAAGCCTGGTGTGCTGCAGTCCATGGGGTTGCAAAGAGTCGGATACAACTGAGCGACTGAACCGAACTACTTCCTCTGCAGTGTTTTAATAAGCCCTTTAAGTATTTTGATGCACTCTCAAGTTTAATAATTACTAAATTATAGTATCTTACACCTTATTGGAGAAACGAATGGTAATCCACTCTAGTATTCTTGCCTGGAGAATTCCATGGACAGGGGAGCCTGATGGGCTACACAGTCCATGGGTTTGCAAAGAGTCAGAGATGACTGAGCAACTTTCACTTCACTTCATACCTTATGCTCAGTATGAAATAAACTATGAAATGGTGAAGGTATAACTAAAGACCTTGAACTTTGTAAACTCCTAAGTATTTTCAGGGTAAATAAATATATCTGTATGAAATCTGTACCATTGTCACCATCAGTAATTGACAGTCATTAAAGGCACTCACTTCTCATGAAATGCTCGTTGATTTGAAAGCCTCCTTAGAGAGGAAATCTTGAGGAAAATTCTTTCACTGATCTGAAGTCTCTCTACTACAAAAAAACTGATTGCTGAAGGAAAACATGCTGCTATTTAGAGTCATGTGTATAGTTCATTAACCTTTGGAAATTCATCTCAATTGCAGCATCTGATGTTAGTGAGTTCTTACAACAGGATTAGCCACCATGCTTCTCAGGGGGAACTCAGGACATGTATGAAAGTGTCCATGTAATGGATCTCTAGTGTGTTTCAACATCTGCTCACTGGGAGTTCAGAGGGCTTACACTGAAGGGTCTGTAAGGTTAAATAAGTTTCAACCCTCTTGCAATTGGAAAGCTAGTAGAATTCATATATAAATTTGTCATAATTTAGAAAATGAGTGGAGATAATTTTCCTACTTGGAAAACTCAAATATCATTACAATAAATAATTTTAAAACTGAAATTCCTATGTAAAAAATACTTTCCAACCTAAAAGTTCATGATCTGATATTTTATCTACTTTATTAACACATTAACAAGAAACAAATACCTATCAAGCACATATGCATATATATGCTTAGGTTTATTATATGCACAGATATATATATGTTTGTGCCTATATGTGTATATGGAAATTCATCTCAATTGCAGCATCTGATGTTAGTGAGTTCTTACAACAAGATTAGCCACCATGCTTCTCAGGGGGAACTCAGGACATGTATGAAAGTGTCCATGTAATGGATCTCTAGTGTGTTTCAACATCTGCTCACTGGGAGTTCAGAGGGCTTACACTGAAGGGTCTGTGAGGTTAAATAAGTTTCAACCCTCTTGCAATTGGAAAGCTAGTAGAATTCAGATATAAAATTGTCATAATTTAGAAAATGAGTAGAGATAATTTTCCTACTTAGAAAACTCAAATATCATTACAATAAATAATTTAAAAACTAAAATTCCTATGTAAAAAATACTTTCCAAACTAAAAGTTCATAATCTGGTATTTTATCTACTTTATTAACACATTAACATAAGAAACAAATACCTATCAAACACATATACATATATACGCTTACATATATGTTTATTATATGCACATATATATATGTTTGTGCCTATGTGTGTATGTATATATTAATATATATGTAGATGTGATATACATACTATATATATGTATATGTTATATATGTACACACAGACACACACATATATATATATGTAAATCTCCTAAACTGTAGCATATCTATGCAATTTAAGTGGAATCTCTTAGGTTACAGAGATTAATTCCATCCAGTAACTTTAAAGGGAACTCCTTGACTAAGAAGACATTTGCTTTGGGTTTTGAAATGTGATAATGTGGAGAGAGAGCAAAAAAGATATGAGAGATACATGGAGAGAATATAATATAATATATAGTACATTACAGAATAGTTAAAAAAACAAAACCAAAAACCCTTCAGCAATGTATTGATGCCAATATCACTGAACCATTTAATGACCAGGCCAAAAACGTTGTACTTTATTCTCTATGCAGAGAAGAACTTTTTTTATTTCAATAAAAGGATTAATATGATCAGAAGTACTCTGCAAGAATACTGTTGTGAAAGGATCTTGTAATTAGATTAATGTTTTTAATATAATAAGAAAGAGGAGAGAAATGGATTCATAGAGGTCAGTTAAAGGAGTTGAAAGGTTTAAAGGACTTGGACTTGNGGATTAATATGATCAGAAGTACTCTGCAAGAATACTGTTGTGAAAGGATCTTGTAATTAGATTAATGTTTTTAATATAATAAGAAAGAGGAGAGAAATGGATTCATAGAGGTCAGTTAAAGGAGTTGAAAGGTTTAAAGGACTTGGACTTGAGTAATAGTTTTGAGTGGTGATAATGAGTTAGATTTTTAACAAGACAGAATGGTTTGAAATGGGAAACCTGGGTGTTGTTAGGGGCAAGAGTGATGAGTAAGTCTCAGTTATTTTGAAAACTAAATGGAACAATAAAAGAAGCAGAGCAAGGGTGAGGTCAGCTTGCAAGGGCATACCATCAGCAACATGCATGTAATGAATTTAAAGTACTGATGGGACAAGTTGAAAGTGGAATGCTGAAATTCAGGGTGGATTCGATTTTTGTTCTGTTTCGATTTTGTTTTGTTGTTGTTGTTCAGTTGCCCAGTCATGTCCGACCCTTTTTGAGCCCACAAACTGCAACATGCCAGGCCTCCCTGTCTCTTATCATCTTCCTAAGTTTGCCCAAGTCCATGTCCACTGCATTGGTGACTTTGTTTCAGTTCTGTTCAGTCACTCAGTCGTGTCCGACTCTTCGCGACCCCATGAATCGCAGCACACCAGGCCTCCCTGTTCATCATCATCTCCCGGAGTTCACTCAGACTCACATTCATCTGGACCGTGATGCCATCCAGCCATCTCATCCTCGGTCATCCCCTTCTCCTCCTGCCCCCAATCCCTCCCAGCATCAGAGTCTTTTCCAATNTCATAACTTTTCTTCCAAGGAGTAAGTGTCTTTTAATTTCATGGCTGCAGTCACCATCAGCAGTGATTTTGGAGCCCCCCAAAATAAAGTCTGACACTGTTTCCACTGTTTCCCCATCTATTTCCCATGAAGTGATGGGACCAGATGCCATGATCTTCAGTTTCTGAATGCTGAGCTTTAAGCCAACTTTGTCACTCTCCACTTTCATCAAGTCTTTTTAGTTCCTCTTCACTTTCTGCCAAAAGGGTGGTTTCATCTTCATATCTGAGGTATTGATATATCTCCCAGCAATCTTGATTCCAGCTTGCGCTTCTTCCAGTACAGTGTTTCTCATGATGTACTCTGCATAGAAGTTAAATAAGCAGGGTGACAATATACAGCCTTGACGTACTCCTTTTCTTATTTGGAACCAGTCTGTTGTTCCATGTCCAGTTCTAACTGTTGCTTCCTGACCTGCATACAGATTTCTCAAGAGGCAGGTCAGGTGGTCTGGTATTCTCATCTCTTTCAGAATTTTCCACAGTTTATTGTGATCCACACAGTCAAAGGCTTTGGCATAGTCACTAAAACAGAAATAGATGTTTTTCTGGAACTCTCTTGCTTTTTTGATGATCCAGCAGATGTTGGCAATTTGATCTCTGGTTCCTCTGCCTTTTCTAAAACTAGCTTGAATACCTGGAAGTTCACGATTCACATATTGCTGAAGCCTGGCTTGGAGAATTTAACATTTATCAGCTTCCTTTTTTTCAATTTAGAGTAATTATGTATATAAACTATGATAAATTTAATTTAGACATATGTAATTATGAATTATTTCAGATGTATAGAAAAGTTCCGAAAACAATTAATGAATTCTTGTATAGCTACCATCAAGATTTAACAAATGTTAAATGTTTTTACACATGGACATCACCAGATGACAGATGGTCAATATAGAAATCAGACTGATTATATTCTTTGCAGTCAAAGATGGAGAAGCTCTATACAGTCAACAAAAACAAGACCAGGAGCTGGCTGTGGTTCAGATCATGAACTCCTTATTACCAAATTCAGATTTAAATTGAAGAAAGTAGGGAAAACCACTAGACCATTCAGGTATGACCTAAATCAAATCCCTTATGATTTCACAGAAGAAGTGAGAAATAGATTTAAGGGACTAGATCTGATAGATAGAGTGCCTGATGTACTATGGACTGAGCCTTGTGACATTGTACAAGAGACAGGAATCAATACCATCCCCATGGAAAAGAAATGCAAAAAAGCAAAATGGCTGCCTGGGGAGGCCTTACAAATAGCTGTGAAAAGAAGAGAAGTGAAACAGACTGGTTCCAAATAGGAAAAGGAGTACATCAAGGCTGTATACTGTCACCCTGCTCATTTAACTTCTATGCAGAGTACATCATGAGAAATGCTGGGCTGGAAGAAGCACAAGCTAGAATCAAGATTGCTGCGAGATATATCAATAACCTCAGATATGCAGATGACACCACCCTTATGGCAGAAAGGGAAGAGGAACTAAAAAGACTTTTGATGAGAGTGAAAGAGGAGAGTGAAAAAGTTGGCTTAAAGCTCAACATTCAGAAAAAGAACATCATGGCATCTGGTCCCATCACTTCATGGGAAATAGATGGGGAAACAGTGGAAGACTTTATTTTGGGGGGCTTAAAAATCACTGCAGATGGTGACTGCAGCCATGCAGTTAAAACACGCTTACTCCTTGGAAGAAAAGTTATGATCAACCTAAACAGCATATTCAAAAGCACAGACATTGCTTTGCCAACAAAGGTCCATCTAGTCAAGGCTGTGGTTTTTCCTGTGGCCATGTATGGATGTGAGAGTTGAACTGTGAAGAAAGCTGAGCACCGAAGAATTGATGCCTTTGAACTGTGGTGTTGGAGAAGACTCTTGAGAGTCCCTTGGACTGCAAGGAGATCCAACCAGTCCATTCTGAAGATCAGCCCTGGGATTTCTTTGGAAGGAATGATGACAAAGCTGAACCTCCAGTACTTTGGCCACCCCATGCGAAGAGTTGACTCAGTGGAAAAGACTGATGCTGGGAGGGATTGGGGGCAGAAGGAGAAGCGGACGACAGAGGATGAGATAGCTTGATGGCATCATCAACTCGATGGACATGAGTTTGGGTGAACTGTGGTAGTTGGTGATGGACAGAGAATCCTGGCATGCTGCAATTCATGGTGTCGCAAAGAGTCAGACACGACTGAGCGACTGAACTGAACTGAACTGAAATGTTCTTATGTTCTTCTGAAAATGAAACAACACAGATATTAACCTTTTCTAATCCTATTGTCTTTATTCTCTCCTTTATTACATGAGGCAATCACTATCCTTCTGTGTTGTTAAACTTTTACCACACACACTTAGGTCTATATATAGTAAACGATACCTATGTCATGTTAGCTAATATTTTTAGTTCCCCTCGTATCATTGGACCATTGGCAAAGTTTTCTTTCTCATCTTTCTTTTTCAGATTCTTCTTTTAAATTGGACATCATGACACAGGGAGAAAGGGAAACATGGGAGGAATTGGGAGACTGGGATACATACGTATGTGTATATGTATATTTATACATATATATATATACACATATACATAAATATATATATGATTCATATACACTACCATGTGTAAAATAGATAGCTAGTGGGCAGAAAGCTGCTGTAAAGCACAGTAAGCTCAGTTCAGTGCTCTGTGTTGACCTAGAGGGGTGGGATGAGGGTGAGGTGAGAGGGAGGTCCAAGAGGGAGGGCTTATTTGTATGCATATGACTGATTCACTTGGTTGTACAGCAGAAACTAAAACAACATTGTAAAACAATTATATTCTAAATTTAAAAATGGAATTTCTTCTCAATTTTGTCACATGCAATATAAAGCTTAATAACAGAAAATGATTACCAGTGACTAGGTTCTATCCATGCCTGTGTATCTATATGCCTATTTCTCCATGGAGAGCATTTTGTTGAGTGTATTGAATGGCAGGGAGTGACTCATTTATTTCTGTATCTTTTATTTAACACAGATTAGGTATTTTGAAATGTTGATTGGAAGTGCAATTTATAGTACAACCTGTGCTGTACTAAGAACTGATTCAGTACTATTTGTCACAGTAAACTGCAAACATAATTTCTTTGTATATGGAGAAAGACTACAGTCTAATGCTAAAGATAATTCAAAACTTTGATATAGAATGAAAGGAATCTGGTCTTTTCCGTGTTTGTTCCATAGTGGTGTCTACTTTCATAACTGGATGTGTGGACTACTCTTTAACAAACAGCAGCGGCTTCCACATTTAGACATTAGATTGCATGTGAACCCCTTTGACAATGGATAGCTGATGCAAATGTCGTATCTGACATTTGTGGCAGATATCCATTTCTCTTCCATTTGATTTGTTCAGTTTTCATAATATACCTCATGTTAAAATTTATTTAACATGGCAAGGCAGGTAGGGAAAAGAATTATGTGTAAAGAAGATAAGTCAGGATGAGAAAAAGAAGAAATGGATAAGGTAATGTGGACAAAATTTAATAAAAAAGAGGACTGATATTTCTCTGGAAAATTGGTCTGAGCCAGTTTCGAAAAAGTCTTGTGAAGTTTGTTGGGCTGCCTCTGTCCTTCTTTGGAGGGTAACTACCTTTCATTTTTTATTTAATTGTTCAGAACATAGCAGTGTGATAAAAGTTTTTTATGGAAATTTCTCACAGCAACACAATCAATCATATTTCCAACTCATGTGCTGTCTTGAGCCCCTGAGCCTCAAAGACTTTTTTTTTCTGGGGAGCTTACTTGTTAAATTAGCACTGATCAAAGGCTAAAACATTTATCATGCTTATTAGTGAATAAACCTAGCAGCAGGTATCCCAAGTGAGGAAGCAAATCCTCATTTCCTGCAAGAATGAATTGGAAATTATCCAAACTGCTTGCAAACATTTTTCAGGAGTGACGAATTGTCAAAAAGAAAGCAGCTGCTAGATGTGGCAGCAACCAGGGTTAAGGGGAAAAAAAGAGCGTCTTTCCAAGGTATCTTCAAACCAGCCCAAGGGGATGTTCTGCAGTCTGATTTACTCTAATTGCCTTTGAAATCCTGCATCAGCTGACCTTACCAATGAGCTCCAAAATAACACTCCAACTAAGCCAATTTTGAAATCGCAATTTTTTCACCTTTGCTCTTCTTACTCCTTGTTGTTGTTATTGTTGTTCACGAGAACACAAACTGACAAGTACCAAATTGATAGACTTTTGCTTCCGTTTATTGCAAAATGATGCCCAGTGCTGGTTTTACAGGGACTACTGTCTTATTAGTATAATTTAATCTGTTGTCGTATGTAACAAGGAAAAGAAATAAGATCCCTTTCTCCAGTTTTCAACTTTGTTAATGAAAGCTAAAAATATTAAAATCATTGGCACACTCAGCAGTTGCATCATATTGTAACAAGTTGTATGGTGGTTGCTCAGCTGTGTCTGACTCTTTGCAACACATGGACTTCTCTGTCCATAGAATTCTCCAGGCAAGAATACTACAGTGAGTAGCCATACTCTTCGCCAGGTAATCTTCCAGACCCAGATATCGAACTTGGGTCTCCTGCATTGCAGGTAGATTCTTTACTGTCTGAGCCTACCGGGAATGAATTGTATGGTACTTGTGAAAATTACCCAATAATAAGATTGAATCCTTCCTTTATAAATACAACCAGATTGCATTTAGGAAAGGCGGTAGTACCTTACAATGTATTTTTGACAGACAAAAAATCAGATCTAATGTGAATATTTTGGGTCAGGTAAATGCGATGATAACATGGATTGGTATCATACTGTAACTACATGACAGGGAACAATGTGGAATGGTGAGGAGACACTTAAAAAGAATTATAAACGATCAGGTACCATTTACACTTGCTTGATTTAAGTTGCAGTGAAAAGGCAGTTTATTGCTTCCCACACTTTTTCTTCCAATGAAACTGTCTAAGCATCCTTTGACTAATTATAGGCAACCCAGTTTACAAAGGGCATGTACCTCAGTTTTTCATCTGCTTGGAAAAGCCAATTAGAGCCTTCTGTTAATCCTAGAGCCTGCGATCCCTTTTCAGTCTGGATTCAGGCACACTGCATGTCTTTCTTTCCCCGTTTGGTTATAATTGCACTCATAATATTAACACTAGTTGGAAGCAAAGAGGAGTGAGAAAATAAACTAGTTCTATTCCTGGTCCAGAGAACTCCCTTTCTTTCCCCCTCTAAACAGGATTTCACATTTCACAGCTAAGAAAAATACCCAGAACTATTTATCTGATTTTCTTATGAATTAATACATTATCATTTTCCCCAGAGTTTTAGACTAGGGTCATAAAAAAGACTTTCTAGTTAAGATGAAGCTTATTCTACAAGCATAAGCTCTATGCCCTTTGTAGACAGTCTCTTGATCCTGTTAAGTGTCTCTCAGATTTACCCTTTCTTTTCTATATCTACTGCTGCCCTTCTAATCTAGGTCTTCCTTGCTTTATACCTGCATTCCTATTGTAGCCTTTCTGTTGTTTATTCCTTATCTAGTTTCTCCCCTCTGGAATAATATTACTAAATAATTTTTAATGTAAGATCTAATTTAGGAACACAAGGGGGTTTTCTCTTCCTGGTACTTATGCATCTGTAAGTTCATTTTCACCTCTCATGACCTAGGTCACATCTGTTTGTCCTCATCATGGGTTCTGTGTTCCAGCCTGAAATTACTCCCTTCCTCTCCTCTGAACGTGTCCCTTGACTTATTTAGCAAGTACACACTGGGCACACACTACATGTATATCTATGCAGTTGTTTACTTACACTGTTAAGTATTTTCTGTTTCCCTTTCAGATCTTCTATATCCCTTAGATCAAAACTTACCCAGTATGAGGCATCTCCATTTACTGCAGAGTGTCATAATTTCTCTCTTCACTAATATTCTTTTGTCTCTCAAGTCAGTACATTTGGCTGAAGCAGATATTTTTAACTGCTTGTTTAATATATTATTCTCTAAAACTTAAATGAAAACTACGAAATGGTAAGGGTTATATGTAGGCTGATAATTTTGAGATATTTTGTTGATGTTTATGTATCTGTTATTATTTTTCACTTTACTAAGTGCCCAGGTGCTCAATAAAGTCATGCTAATTTATTCATCACCAATAATTTATGACATCACCAACTCAATGGACATGAGTTTGAGTAAACTCCAGGAGTTGGTGATGGACAGGGAGACCTGGCATGCTGCAGTCCATACGTTCGCAAAGAGTCAGACACAACTGAGTGACTGAACTGAACTGAACTGAATATGGACTATCAAAGAGTCCACTGAACATATTACGCTTAGAATCACTCATTAATATAGCTGGAAGAAATATTAAAGTTGTCTAGTCTATATTCTCATCAAATTCTTGAATTCTCTGAATAGCCATGCAACTCATCATTTTCATCTATATAAGCTATGCAGTTCCAAATCTCTATTAATGGCAATACTGGCACTTTTCTCTCTGTCTTCTTCATCCCTATTCTGTTTCTCAGCTGGTACAAAACAAAGGCCAAAGTGGAAGTGCTGTTAATTTGANTACCCTCTTCCAACAACACAAGAGAAGACTCTACACATGGACATCACCAGATGGTCAACACCGAAATCAGATTGATTATATTCTTTGCAGCCAAAGATGGAGAAGCTCTATACAGTCAACAAAAACAAGACCAGGAGCTGACTGTGGTTCAGATCATGAACTCCTTATTACCAAATTCAGATATAAATTGAAGAAAGTAGGGAAAACCACTAGACCATTCAGGTATGACCTAAATCAAATCCCTTATGATTACACAGAAGAAGTGAGAAGTAGATTTAAGGGACTAGATCTGATAGATAGAGTGCCTGATGTACTATGGACTGAGCCTTGTGACATTGTACAAGAGACAGGGATCAATACCATCCCTATGGAAAAGAAATGCAAAAAAGCAAAATGGCTGTCTGGGGAGGCCTTTTAAATAGCTGTGAAAAGAAGAGAAGTGAAACAGACTGGTTCCAAATAGGAAAAGGAGTACATCAAGGCTGTATACGGTCACCCTGCTCATTTAACTTCTATGCAGAGTACATCATGAGAAATGCTGGGCTGGAAGAAGCACAAGCGGGAATCAAGATTGCTGGGAGANTAAGAACTGATCCAGTACTATTTGTCACAGTAAACTGCAAACATAATTTCTTTGTATAGTGGAGAAAGACTACAGTCTAATGCTAAAGATAATTCAAAACTTTGATATAGAATGAAAGGAATCTGGTCTTTTCCGTGTTTGTTCCATAGTGGTGTCTACTTTCATAACTGGATGTGTGGACTACTCTTTAACAAACAGCAGCGGCTTCCACATTTAGACATTAGATTGCATGTGAACCCCTTTGACAATGGATAGCTGATGCAAATGTCGTATCTGACATTTGTGGCAGATATCCATTTCTCTTCCATTTGATTTGTTCAGTTTTCATAATATACCTCATGTTAAAATTTATTTAACATGGCAAGGCAGGTAGGGAAAAGAATTATGTGTAAAGAAGATAAGTCAGGATGAGAAAAAGAGGNACATTTGTGGCAGATATCCATTTCTCTTCCATTTGATTTGTTCAGTTTTCATAATATACCTCATGTTAAAATTTATTTAACATGGCAAGGCAGGTAGGGAAAAGAATTATGTGTAAAGAAGATAAGTCAGGATGAGAAAAAGAGGAAATGGATAAGGTAATGTGGACAAAATTTAATAAAAAAGAGGACTGATATTTCTCTGGAAAATTGGTCTGAGCCAGTTTTGTAAAAAGTCTTGTGAAGTTTGTTGGGCTGCCTCTGTCCTTCTTTGGAGGGTAACTACCTTTCATTTTTTATTTAATTGTTCAGAACATAGCAGTGTGATAAAAGTTTTTTATGGAAATTTCTCACAGCAACACAATCAATCATATTTCCAACTCATGTGCTGTCTTGAGCCCCTGAGCCTCAAAGACTTTTTTTTTCTGGGGAGCTTACTTGTTAAATTAGCACTGATCAAAGGCTAAAACATTTATCATGCTTATTAGTGAATAAACCTAGCAGCAGGTATCCCAAGTGAGGAAGCAAATCCTCATTTCCTGCAAGAATGAATTGGAAATTATCCAAACTGCTTGCAAACATTTTTCAGGAGTGACGAATTGTCAAAAAGAAAGCAGCTGCTAGATGTGGCAGCAACCAGGGTTAAGGGGAAAAAAAGAGCGTCTTTCCAAGGTATCTTCAAACCAGCCCAAGGGGATGTTCTGCAGTCTGATTTACTCTAATTGCCTTTGAAATCCTGCATCAGCTGACCTTACCAATGAGCTCCAAAATAACACTCCAACTAAGCCAATTTTGAAATCGCAATTTTTTCACCTTTGCTCTTCTTACTCCTTGTTGTTGTTATTGTTGTTCACGAGAACACAAACTGACAAGTACCAAATTGATAGACTTTTGCTTCCGTTTATTGCAAGATGATGCCCAGTNATTTTGAAATCGCAATTTTTTCACCTTTGCTCTTCTTACTCCTTGTTGTTGTTATTGTTGTTCACGAGAACACAAACTGACAAGTACCAAATTGATAGACTTTTGCTTCCGTTTATTGCAAAATGATGCCCAGTGCTGGTTTTACAGGGACTACTGTCTTATTAGTATAATTTAATCTGTTGTCGTATGTAACAAGGAAAAGAAATAAGATCCTTTTCTCCAGTTTTCAACTCTGTTAATGAAAGCTAAAAATATTAAAATCATTGGCACACTCAGCAGTTGCATCATATTGTAACAAGTTGTATGGTGGTTGCTCAGCTGTGTCTGACTCTTTGCAACACATGGACTCCTCTGTCCATAGAATTCTCCAGGCAAGAATACTACAGTGAGTAGCCATACTCTTCTCCAGGTAATCTTCCAGACCCAGATATCGAACTTGGGTCTCCTGCATTGCAGGTAGATTCTTTACTGTCTGAGCCTACCGGGAATGAATTGTATGGTACTTGTGAAAATTACCCAATAATAAGATTGAATCCTTCCTTTATAAATACAACCAGATTGCATTTAGGAAAGGCGGTAGTACCTTACAATGTATTTTTGACAGACAAAAAATCAGATCTAATGTGAATATTTTGGGTCAGGTAAATGCGATGATAACATGGATTGGTATCATACTGTAACTACATGACAGGGAACAATGTGGAATGGTGAGGAGACACTTAAAAAGAATTATAAACGATCAGGTACCATTTACACTTGCTTGATTTAAGTTGCAGTGAAAAGGCAGTTTATTGCTTCCCACACTTTTTCTTCCAATGAAACTGTCTAAGCATCCTTTGACTAATTATAGGCAACCCAGTTTACAAAGGGCATGTACCTCAGTTTTTCATCTGCTTGGAAAAGCCAATTAGAGCCTTCTGTTAATCCTAGAGCCTGCGATCCCTTTTCAGTCTGGATTCAGGCACACTGCATGTCTTTCTTTCCCCGTTTGGTTATAATTGCACTCATAATATTAACACTAGTTGGAAGCAAAGAGGAGTGAGAAAATAAACTAGTTCTATTCCTGGTCCAGAGAACTCCCTTTCTTTCCCCCTCTAAACAGGATTTCACATTTCACAGCTAAGAAAAATACCCAGAACTATTTATCTGATTTTCTTATGAATTAATACATTATCATTTTCCCCAGAGTTTTAGACTAGGGTCATAAAAAAGACTTTCTAGTTAAGATGAAGCTTATTCTACAAGCATAAGCTCTACGCCTTTTGTAGACAGTCTCTTGATCCTGTTAAGTGTCTCTCAGATTTACCCTTTCTTTTCTATATCTACTGCTGCCCTTCTAATCTAGGTCTTCCTTGCTTTATACCTGCATTCCTATTGCAGTCTTTCTGTTGTTTATTCCTTATCTAGTTTCTCCCCTCTGGGATAATATTACTAAATAATTTTTAATGTAAGATCTAATTTAAGAACACAAGGGGGTTTTCTCTTCCTGGCACTTATGCATCTGTAAGTTCATTTTCACCTCTCATGATCTAGGTCACATCTGTTTGTCCTTATCATGGGTTCTGTGTTCCAGCCTTAAATTACTCCCTTCCTCGCCTCTGAATGTGTCCCTTGACTTATTTAGCAAGTACACACTGGGCACACACTACATGTATATCTATGCAGTTGTTTACTTACACTGTTAAGTATTTTCTGTTTCCCTTTCAGATCTTCTATATCCCTTAGATCAAAACTTACCCAGTATGAGGCATCTCCATTTACTGCAGAGTGTCATAATTTCTCTCTTCACTAATATTCTTTTGTCTCTCAAGTCAGTACATTTGGCTGAAGCAGATATTTTTAACTGCTTGTTTAATATATTATTCTCTAAAACTTAAATGAAAACTACGAAATGGTAAGGGTTATATGTAGGCTGATAATTTTGAGATATTTTGTTGATGTTTATGTATCTGTTAGTATTTTTCACTTTACTAAGTGCCCAGGTGCTCAATAAAGTCATGCTAATTTATTCATCACCAATAATTTATGACATCACCAACTCAATGGACATGAGTTTGAGTAAACTCCAGGAGTTGGTGATGGACAGGGAGACCTGGCATGCTGCAGTCCATGCGGTCGCAAAGAGTCAGACACAACTGAGTGACTGAACTGAACTGAACTGAATATGGACTATCAAAGAGTCCACTGAACATATTACGCTTAGAATCACTCATTAATATAGCTGGAAGAAATATTAAAGTTGTCTAGTCTATATTCTCATCAAATTCTTGAATTCTCTGAATAGCCATGCAACTCATCATTTTCATCTATATAAGCTATGCAGTTCCAAATCTCTATTAATGGCAATACTGGCACTTTTCTCTCTGTCTTCTTCATCCCTATTCTGTTTCTCAGCTGGTACAAAACAAAGGCCAAAGTGGAAGTGCTGTTAATTTGACCCCTCAAATCTGGAAATTGCCTACGTTTGAGAATTTACATTAACAACAGAAGTACTAAGTACAATAGGATTTTAAATCCTATATTTTGTAAATCCTGTGATTATACTACTTTTACATGTATTCATTAGACCCAAGCATTTTCTGGTTCTCACAGTAATAGCCATAATAAATTAAGGATCGCATTTGAAACATAACAACTATTAGTTTTTCCAATAAAATGTGACAATGTAAGACAAATAATGTTTGCATTTGTTTCCCATATACACTTAGTGTTCATCTCTTCTTTGACTGTGAAATAAAATTGTAGATTATTTGGTTTGGATATAACTTAATTTATGCAAAAGTCATTGTTTTGAGTCACTATAGTTTGCACATTAAAAATGGAGACAAGAGCAAGGTCATACAGGATAAGTATATCCCTTGAAATCAGAACAAGGAAAATAAATCAAATGCATTTTCCCTCCCCCTAAGTCTGAGTGTCCACCCTGGGTATTCTCATTGTGCTTAGTGTTTATGCCTGGGAAGTAACTTCTAATACTATATTTTAATTGTCTTTTGTATATTGAAATGATACATTTTAATGGTTAGACATCTGCAATATTCCTTTTTATCATAACTGGTCAAGCCCTTGGAAGTCATCAATATGTAATTATTCAGTTGATTAATGTCTATTTGAAAAT
The DNA here is from genome assembly GCA_006410735.1 of Raphicerus campestris. Taxonomy (NCBI): domain Eukaryota; kingdom Metazoa; phylum Chordata; class Mammalia; order Artiodactyla; family Bovidae; genus Raphicerus; species Raphicerus campestris. The sequence continues at coordinate 24,350 of SJYW01018928.1, read as the reverse complement.
TCTATGATGGTGCAGGAGTATCTTTCCTCAAACAAATGTGTTTCCTTTCCTGAGCTCTTGAGCACTCAAACTTTTGCTATTTCTTCTGCTCAACTTCTCAAGCCCTTGGTTTTAAAGCTAGAAGGTGGAGAGGTCCTTAGTATCTGGACTAACTTTCATTTTTACAGATATGAAAACGTGGAACAGGAGCTGTTTAGTAATTGAATGAAAGCTAAACAAATTGAGACGGTACAGAATGGCTAAGATGCCATATAATATAGTGGATAATAGCAAGGTCTCCACATCAGACTGGACTTCCCTGGTGGCTCAGATGGTAAAGCATCTGCCTACAATGCGGGAGACCTGGGTTCAATCTCTGAGTCGAGAAGATCTCCTGGAGAAGGAAATGGCAACCCACTCCAGTATTCTTGCCTGGAAAATTCCATGGACAGAGAAGCCTGGTAGCCTACAGTCCATGGGGTCACAAAGAGTTGGACACGACTGAGCGACTTCACTTTCCTTTCACTTTCCACGTCAGACTATGTTCAAATCCCAGGGTTTCTACTTATTAACTATGTGCTTCCTAGTATTTCAGTTCCCTGAATATAAAATATATATGCTGTCAGCATTAAATTATTTAACATACATAAAAGAAACCATTCTAGAAAGGTATGTGGTATTTACATAGTAAATACCAGTAAGGGATCACTCAGATTACACATATTAAATGAAGAAGATTATCCTTGGATAACTGATTTTTCAAGATAAAAGTCAGATAGGATTTACACACTATTGATTTACAATTTTCTTTATCATTCAAAAGAGATCTATAATATACTTTGAGACATTTCACATGTATGTATGTATATATTTAAATTTTTCAAAGGGAACTTTGGGAGGTCTTTTTTCTTTACTGTAATAATAAAAATAATCAAATTAATGTTTTCTGTTAATAATAGTATGTGTCCAACACATAATAAATATCAAAAATTTAGCAATAAAAACAAGCAGTGGATGTAAAATACAGGATGTGAAATACAGTAAAAATGAGGAAAACACATTTCTTAAATTTAATTAAATCCTTTCTCTGTGTGAAGTTAAGATGTTTGAGGTTAGTGTGTGGATACAAGTTGAAAGCTGACGTTGGTACAAGGAAGGAGTGGTAGGATGGAAGAAAGTCAGTCTCCATGAAAGAAAGGCCATTTCCTGGCTGCCAAGTTGGTCCACTGGTGACCTCTCTAAAGAACTTGTTCTCGATAATTAAATTCCCATCGAAGATGAACTATCTTTCCTGCTGTAAAATCTCTCTCTCACATACACACAATTCTTGAGAATTTTTGCAATCTTGGTTGTGGTTTAGCTATTTTAGCAATTACTTTATTTGCTATACTTTCTTATAACCAAGGGTACCAACAATGGGGGACTTGAATTTTTTTTTTACAATATTTTTATTGAGAAATATTTTTAACCAAATTAATCCTAATGCAGACTTTGAGTTATCACACACATAGGTCTAAGAGTGAAAAGACCAAGACAGCAGCGATATGCATGTTAAAGCATATTTACCAAGTGAGTTATATATATATTTATGTTATCTTTCTTTAAAATTTCATTCTAAATCCTTTATGCCTAAAAGAAAAGCTCTTTCCTTTTTATTAAAAAAAGTGGCAAGAACCATCCATTTAGTCTATCCGTGGCCCAACATGAAGTGTTGTACCACATGCAGCATATGCTGAAGAGAAACACACCATGATTTCTATCCCAGTTATTTACTGCCAGAGAATTATCCCTGAACTGAGAGACAAACAAACAAAGGCATTAAAAGTCCAGGTCAAGCGGTGGTGGGGAAATGAAAGTGATTTGGTAAGTATAGTGAATTTGTCATGTGGATAGATATATTGATTTGAAATACTAATAACTAAACTACAAGTGTTCTGTTTAATGCTAGTGCCTAGTAAGCTCTCCACTTTGGCATATTTATTCCTTCCCTACAGCTTCAAATAATGGTAAAAAAAAATATATAACATTTTATCTCTACAATCTCTTTTGAGTGGTAATAAACACATGAGCTATCCTCCAGTTTCACTGATCGCTTAGTTTAAATACAAGGAACTAGAATAAAGTAACTTTTAAAAGTAAAGGATAACTTTAAATAAACTCAAGCTGTGAACTAAATTACTTAAGTGGCAAAAGTGGTCAAATTTTAGATTATGTCTCATCCATTGCCTGGTCCCATATTTGATTCCACAAAACTAAATCTAAAACACCACTAATTGGAAATCCCACCATTATTTCATATACCACTAACAAAGGAAAACACCACTAATTAGATTTCACATAGTATTTTCTTATAATGCAGATTTTTTTACTTTATACTAAGTGAAGGAATCATTTTGTATTAAATTTGACTTAGGTATTTATTTTGGGTATATATGAAAGAGGTGAGCAAAATAAATTGGTTAAGGAATTTAACTTCACATTTAGAATCTCTTTTCTGTTGAGAATTCTGCTGTCTACTTTTTTCCATACAATGTAGTCTTCTGTCCCATCAAGGTCCTTTTCGGAAATATTTCAGAAAGAACTAAGTGCCATGCCATCATGGCATGACTTAAACCAACTTTGTAGTTATCTAAAACTGGGTAACTTTCAAGTCCACCTTCACCATTAATGACAAATAGCTCTGATTCACCCATTCCCAACCCTCTCTCCCAACTTTCTGATTTCTAGGGGATAAAACAGTGCTTCATATTGTCTCTGAGATTTTCTTTTAAGCCACTGACAGTTATTCTGAAATTTTGAAGTGGTTATTTTTATTTTTATTGAAAGACAATGATAGTCAATAATACCAATGGTATATTATGTCCAGATATTAGAAATATTAAAATGTTAAAAAGATGTAGCTTAGAATTAATGGGTGTATGGGTATGTTCCAGTTGAAAATGATTGTAATTAGTGGGATGTGAAGGTAAAACCTCAAAAAGCATTTATTCTTTGGCCAACTGGATATAATATAACAAGTTCAGGATATGTCATCATTAACTATTTCATCTAATCAAAAACCATTTAATGATCACCTGCTATATTTCTATGTTATGAAAGAGATAATAAAATCAAAGTCTCTCTTCTTAAAGAGTTCCATCATAGTGGTGGAGAAAGACAATATTAACAAAATCACAACTCAAAGAATAAGCACTTTTCCAGGAAAATTCAGATTTTTTATGATCATCACTTTGAGCGGCATCTAATCCAGCCTGTGGAGAAGAGGGTCAGAGGATGTCTTCTGAAAGTAACACAACCTTAACTGAGGCAGAATAAAAATTTCTTCATTAATCAAAGGGTGAGGAGTCAGTGAAGTGAGCTGTTTAAGAAGAAGCATCAGCATGTATGAGCATATATAAAGGTATGAAGATGAATAAAAAGCTTGGTGAGTTCCAGGAATTATAAGTACAGTCGCTTGAACAGGTTGGAGAGTGGGTCCTCTGTGAGGCTTGATGGGTATTAAGGTTAGAAAGGCAGGACCCATGTCACAACATGTCTTTTTGCTTTGCCATGGAGTATAAATTTTACCAAAGGGTAACCAAAATAACCAAAGTAGTTTCTGAAAGATTTTAAAGAGAAATTTGATTTACATTTTTTAAAAATTCACTTCATAAGCCCACTAGGTTAACAAAGTAAAGGAGATAACAAATGATGTCAAGAATTTGCTAATGTTCCCAGGTTCCTTAGCCTCAGTTTTACTCAGTTAGTTCACTATTTTCCAACTTGTATATCAAAATGTTGCCTTGTACATAACTATGATTTTGCCTGAAAAGAGAACTAGACAACATTCACACTCACTAGTAAAGGAAACTTTTCCTAGCGTGGTGATTTTCAAACTCACTGGACCAGATTCATTATTTGAGTGAAATCTTACCTAAAAGCAAATATGTTAGTACAATTCAGATTTCGGTTTTCAGTTTAGAGGTTGATATAACAGTTGTTGTAGAGGTGAAAATCTCAGACCTAGCTATTCAAGAGAGTTTTTGCACCAGTTTGAAAACTGCTGCTCCAACCATTATTGCAACTCGTGTGTATGTGTGTGTGTATGTGTGTTAGCTGCTCAGTGATGTCTGGCTCTTTGCAACCCCATGGACTGTAGCCCACCAGGTTTCTCTGAGCATGGAATTCTCCAGGCAAGAATATTAGAGTGGGTAGCCATACTCTTCTCCAGGGGATCTTCCTGACCTGGGGATTAAAGCCAGGTCTCCCTCCTTACAGGCAGATTCTTTAACATCTGAGTTACCAGGGAAGCCCTGTTCCAACTCTTACTGGTAAGAAAATTGAAAATCAAAATGGTCAATGGATTCAAATGATATTTGAGTGCTAACACAAATGTTTGAATCCTATCTTCAAATCCTGGATTTAGCCTGCTCTCTCTTCACCAGAGTTATTTGTTCAGGCTTGCGGGAGTTCACGTCTATATTTGGAAAATGAAAGAATCTCATAACCTGTTTCTCCTGAAACTGAAATCCTTGAGATTCTTCCTGTGTAAATGCAGAATACAGGCTTTCCAGGTGGCTCAGTGGGTAAAGAATCCACCTGAAATCCAAGAGACACAGAAGATGTGGGTTTGATCGCTGGGTTGGGAAGCTCTCCTGGAGGCAGGATGGCCGCCCACTCGAGTATTCTCGCCTGGAAAATCCTTCGGATCGAGGAGCCTGGTGGGCTGAAGGGTCGACATGACTGAAGCGACCGAGCCCAAATATAGAATACATCAACCTCGTTACTGTTTCTTGCTCTTGTTTCCAGTGACTCTCTGGATTTGAGGATACTGCTCAAATAATCTGAATTTGCTTTTCTGTATATCATCTTTCCCTGAGTGTACTGAGAGTGTTTACAAGACACAGAAAAAGGCTGTCAATTTGCCCCTTTCTCTATGTGTTTGTTCATGTACACATGTTTGGTTGCTGAATGGGAATGGTGGTAAGAGGTATTGATGGATGATGAGGAGATTAAAGAAAGCTAATCCATTTTTCCCAAATCACCTAGGAAATTGCACTAACATGGCTGTATTCATGATCCCCAGTGTAATGGCTCAACTAAATGAAAAAACCCAACTGTACCTATGTCTAATCCATTTGGTTTAGACACAATAAACATCTACTTATTTGAATATTGGCAGAAAAAAATTTATTTTATTTATCCAGATATGTTCTAATTTAAAGAAGTTAAATATTAACATTAAAAGCCAATTGAACACTTTTTTTTCACTTTTAAAAAGTAAGCCCCACTGAAAATTACTTGGTTTATATGAAGTTTACCCTAGTGCTAAAGGGATTCTTTTAAATATAGTTAAGTAAAATAGAATTATGGTTGAAGATAAGCTGGAGGCAAGGAATTAATGAAAAAACTATCCTGCTCTGAGACCTAGAAAATCAGGAGCTANAAGAATGGTGGTATCTTACCAGCAGCTAATGATGACCATGACAATGATATCGATTAAAGGTGTTGATCTGAGAATGAAGTGAGGAGGTCTCAAAGTTACACATAAAGAAGTCAGTCTGATAGCAGAAGAAAGAAGGGCTAGGGAAAAAATTAAGATAATGAGTGTAGTGTTAAAGGATTGGAGAACCAGTGACAAGAGTCGCAAAGGATGGAAAATAAGACTAGAGATGTGTATAAGAGACAGGTATTATATTTAGTAGTGTTAAAAATTATTTAGGGTTTGTGGGCTTGGGGATTTCCATAGGTCTTAATATGTCTAGCTTAGTATTAACCTTGAAAATCAATGCACAAGAATGGAAAAAGCACATATTTAAAAATTAAATAGTGCATGTGAAAATATCTAGTTAAGTTTTAGTGTGTGTGATAGAGACTAATTTTAGTAATAATTGTATCTTATGTTATGGCCTTATAAGCAGAAACTTTTTAGAATGGAAAACTTAAAAACACATGTTACTGAAAACACTCCATGAAATGGGAAGATAAGCCTGAAGAATTTGACTTTAAAAATATCAGATAACATGCTAAATTCAGTAGCTTTCTATTTTCACTCATTTATGTTTAGTGTTTTCTGGGTAAAAACACACCTTTCCCTAAAGACATAGACAATTCCATTGGTATTTCAATATATTCAATTTTAACTATCTTGGAGGTGAGATTAGACTGATTTTCTGTGCTGCTGCTACATGAAACCAGAAGCACTGCTTCNGAGATGAGTGCAATTGTGTGGTAGTTTGAGCATTCTTTGGCATTGCCTTTCTTTTGAATTTGAATAAAAACTGACCTTTTCCAGTCTTGTGGCCACTGCTGAGTTTTCCAAATTTGCTGGCATATTGAGTGCAGCACTTTCACAGCATCATCTTTCAGGATTTGGCTTAGAGGTTGTCTAAAGATTTATTGGTTTTTCTTTCTAAAGAACTTTACCTAGTAATTTTATTGGGAGATTCAAAGAAACTTATCTGCTATTGCTGTCAGACTGTTGCTCACAGTGGGAAAACACCCATGTAAAATGCTGGGAATATTTTTTTTCCCCCTTCAGTTGTTTGTTTTTTCTTCCTTCAGATATAGTTTTGCCTAGGTGTTCTGTGTCTTAAAATTAAGTCTACCTAATTTGGGTCATAACTAATTGATGAGATTTCTTTTATGTTATACTTAACACAATTCTCATTATGGAAAGATGTCAAGGTAAATGAAGGAATTCCATCTCTACTTTCCTCAGAAATAGTTGAAATGAAAAATAACAGACAAATTTAAAGGAGATTTGCATAAATATTGAACTCTCTAGTTTGACATCATTTGCTACCACTTTTAAAGATAGTTGTAGGTGTAATTCTAAATGCCAACATAACCAAAATGAATGTATAGTCAAAGATCACCTTATTTTGACTGTGATATATATTTCTGAGAATTTTATGAAGCCATCATGACACGAGATGCACTTTTCTAATCCATCACTAAAATAATAAATAAAGAATCCTGATCTGATCACTTGACTAGAAGTCAGGACACAGAAAACTGGTTGCAAATATTGGCCCTAATATAGAAGTTGGATAGTATTCAAAAGAATATCTGCAATCTATATGTTTCCTTTCACTTGAGTGCTGATGGGTCATTTGAAAGTAACATGAAAGCTTATCATCTGGCCATAGAAGTTTAAATTTTAGATGAGAATTTTAGTATCACATAGTTGATCAGAAAGTCAAGATCCACAAAAGTATTTACTCCTTGTTTTGTACGAGTTAAATACCAAGAGATAGTTGTCTCATTTTAGGATGAATGATTAGAATATAAAAGAATGGGATCTATGGTGGCTCAGATGGTAAAAACTCTGCCTGCAGTTCAGGACACCTGGGTTTGATCCCTGGAGAAGGAAATGGCAACCCACTCCAGTATTCTTGCATGGAAAATTCCATGGATGGAGGAGTCTGGCAGGCTACAATCCATGGTGTCTCAAAGAGTCAGACATCACTAAATGACTTCATTTCAATTCTTCATGGAAAAAGTACAATATAAAAGATGTAAATAAATGTAGCACTCAAAATATAAGGAAAATAAATGTTCAAATAGGATTTGTTACATATAAATGAGGTTTTTCAGATGGTGTTATGCATTTTGCTTTCTTAATTAAGTTAAACAAAAGACAAAGTAGATTATAGGATGAAACTAAAAGGGATCCTCAGGAAGAGTTTAAGAAAGAGCCTAGAGAAATGGCAACCCACTCCAGTGTTCTTGCCTGGAGAATCCCAGTGATGGGGGAGCCTGTTGGGCTGCCGTCTATGGGGTCGCACAGAGTCGGACATGACTGAAGCGACTGACTTAGCAGCAACAGAGAAATAGGTATAACCACAGTAGAATTAGGAGGACGTTACTCAAAATTAAGAATTTGCATTGAAGAAAACTGAGTCAGAGAGTAGGGACCAAGCAAGAAGTTATTCCAAAATGTAAAGATTACAGAGAGAATAAAACTTATCACACAACAACAACAACAAAAAAAACAAATACATCTCATGCTATATCTAACAATGTTCATAGAACAATTGGACATGAATCCATGATTAGTTATAATGGGAGAAAACGTTTCTGACTTACAGAATGAGAATGATAGAACTGCCTGTAAAATAGGTTCCTGGTGATCAGAGAAGAGATAAACAAGTGATAAATACTATGACATAACCTAATGATATATTTGAATTTAAATAATGAATTTAAAATTCCTTAAACATTCAGAGGAAAATGGAATAACAGTTTTTTAAAAAGAGTAAGAAGAGACAGCTTTGTATCTAACAACAAATAATGAGCAAACTTTATAGAATTTGAACAAAGCCAAGATGGTAATTTCAAAATATTTTACTTATGAAAGTTGATGATTCTCATTTGACTCTCATATATGTAAAGAACATAACTTAGGTAATTAAAAATATATTTCGTTCAATGGAAAAGAGAGTACAAATTAAAGTTAAAATGAAGAATTATGTGAAAGATGGAAAAATTGTAAAAGAAACAGAGGGAAACATTTAAATATGGAATAAAATGGCAATAACTTATACATGTAAGTAACAAAATAAAAATGTCAACAATAATTTATGGAAATTAAGATGTATATAAATAATAATTTAACAATAAAATTGAAGATAAAAGTATGAGATATATCAATAAAAACTGCACAGTTAAGGTTAAAAAGTAAGTAAAAGTGATTTAATTGCCTAACTTTGCATAGATCAGCATTGAAAGGAGTTTACTTGACATTTATGTTGATGAAAATAGAACAATTTGGTCCAGTGATTTTTTTTTTAATTAACAAGTTTTTATTACTAGAATTTAAAGCATGTTGCATACCTTCCAAATGACTTGCTTAAGAACAGAAAACCAGAGTTTGTGTTGCACAACATAAAAAACATAGGAAAAAGTTGAAGCAAAAGAAAATATGTGTGTGTGTGTGTACATATATGTGTATATATGTGTGTATATATGTGTATATATATATATATACACACATATATATCAGAGAAGGCAATGGCATCCCACTCCAGTACTCTTACCTGGAAACTCCCATGGACGGAGGAACCTGGTAGGCTTCAGTCCATGGGGTCGCTGAGTCAGACACGACTGAGTGAGTTCACTTTCAATTTTCACTTTCCACTTTCATGCATTGGAGAAGGAATGGCAACCCACTCCAGTGTTCTTGCCTGGAGAATACCAGGGATGGCGAAGCCCAATGGGCTGCCGTCTGCGGGGTTGCGCAGAGTCGGACACGACTGAAGCGACCTAGAAGCAGCAGCAGCAGCAGCAGCAGCATACATATATATATGATAACTGTCAAAATAGAATGATAAAAATAGAACTAGTGTATTCAATGTAACAATACAAAAATAAACTTGCTCTTCTGAAAGGCTAAGAATATCAAATTGGGTCAGAAATAAAATCCAGCTCTACCAATTAGAGGATAGTTACTTAAAATTAAGGTTAAGAATTTTTTTAAAGTGTGGGCAAAAATATTGGCTAAAAGAAAACAAGATTGGTAATTTTAATATCAGAGAAAGATTATAAGGAAAAGCCTTGTATCCAGAATAAATAACATGAAAATTTTATAATAATAACATGCAGATTTTTATATATCCTAAAATATGCATACATTTTAAAGAAGCAGTTTTATTTCTAATAATGTGCCCTTTTGAGTTCTATATCCATTTAGAACTATAAATGGTGAATATGTATGTCTGTGTATATTCATCATACATTTATGATTTTAAAAAATGCTGCTGTTATAAATACCTAACGGTAGAAAATTGATTATATATCCATATATCCATATTTTGGACTACTCTATTGTTACTGAAAAAGTGAGAAAGGAAATACTTAATGTCGCTTTAAATTTTTATTACTAATTTTTAAGACAGTAAAGAATCTGCCTGCAATGTGGGAGACCCAAGTTTGATCCCTGGGTCAGGAAGATTCCCTGGTGAAGGGAATGGCAACCCACTCCAGTATTCTTGCCTGGAGAATTCCATGGACAGAGAAGCCTGGCGGGCTACAGTTCATGGGGTCACAAACAGTCATACACAACAGAATGACTAACACACAAAGACATCAAGCAGTATATATATATGTGTGTGTGTGTGTGTGTGTGTGTGTGTATACACACATAGCCATGTGTATTTAAAAATAGCCTGGGAGCATAGAACATACTATAAATACTTTAAGTACAATAAGTGATAGGAACCATGTATGAAGCTGATTGGTTAGACTTGGGTAACATATTTTGCCCCTGAAGTGGAGAATTGAGCCCCACATGTAACATGAGTTAACTGTTGGAAAAAGTTACCCCCTTCTACACATACTCTAAAGTTGATAAAAATAAAAGTGGACAAGAATGTTAAAAGGCAAAGAAATAGAATACTCTATCTTCTCTAATTTAATTTGTTCCTTGGTGATGTTTTTCAGTGTTTTTAAAAATGTTTCACTATGAGCATATTAAAAATACATATTATGGAATATTTTCATGTGTATAACATTCTGTTAGCTCTTGTCTAGTTCTAGAGGTGTATCATAAGGAAACAGTTTAAAAGAAAGGAAAATCTTTTATGGCAGTAGATATTCATTTCAATCGTATTTATACTGTTTGTAAAAAAAATACATTTAAATGTAAAATAAATAATGGGAAAATCAAAATCAGTTTCAGTAAGCTGTTCATTTGTATGTTGTGCAGCTACATAGGTAAATTATTGTAAAAACTAGTAACTGAATGAAATATATTTGTAATATAGTATCATACTAAAAATAACAATATAAATATATATCAGACTACATTTTACTGACTTTGTAAAAATATTGGAATAATTATTATTAGTGAACATGTAAAGGCAAGTATGATTATCATGCATGAGTGTTATTTTTGTCTAAGTTATAAACTTTTAAACAAAAAAGTAAAAAATAATTGAAGATGTTATTTGATGGTTTAAAAATTATAGAAGCTTCAGAAGAGATTAGGCTTTTTGTATGTGTATTTAGCATTCTGATGTAGCAGGCAGTATAGCCTCTAATAATGAAACCAATCACAGTGAAAGGGAACCACTATCTTTTTCCTTCCTATGTGTTAGAATGTTTGGCTAGTTCCCTAAAATGACAATATCCTTAAAGAAATAAACACTCCCAATTTAGCTTTTACAAACTCAGAATCTTATCCATCCTGAAGGTATGGAGAAAAGGGAACCCTCTTGCACTACTGGTGGGAATGTAAATTTATGCAACTGCTATGGAAGATGGTATGCAGACTCCTTAAAAAACTAGGAATAAAACCACAGTATGACCCAGCAATACCATTTCTAGGCATTTACCCTTAGGAAACCAAGAGTGAAAAATTCACATATACCCCAATATTCATTGCAGTGCTATTTACAATAACTAGGACATGGAAGCAACCTAAATGTCCACTGACAGATGAATGAATAAAGAAGTTGTGGTACACATATATATATAAAACAATGGAATACTACTCAGTCATAACCTATTATACAGAGTGAAGTAAGTCAGAAAGAGAAAAGCAAATATTGTATAATAGCATACATATCAAGAAAAAAATGGCAACCTACTCCAGTATTCTTGCCTGAAGAATCCCATGGACAGAGGAGCCTGGCAGGCTACAATCCATGGGGTCACAAGAGATGGACACAACTTAGCAAATAAACCACCACAACACATGTGTATGGAATATAGAAAGATGGTACTGATGAATCTATTTGCAGGGCGGCAGTGGAGATGCTGATATAGACAACAGAGTTATGAAGAAGGGTGGAGGAAAGTAGGAAAGGGTGAGACGAATGGAGAGAGTAGCATGAAAGCATATACACTTCCATGTGAAAAACAGATAGCCAATAGAAATTTGCTGTATGACTTAGGAAACTCAAACCTGGGCTCTGTAACAACCTAGAGGGGTGGGAAAGGGTAGGAAGTGGGTAGGAGCTTTAAGAGGGAGGGACATATGTACACCTATAGTTAATTCATACTGATGTATGGCAGAAATCAAACCAATATTGTAAAGCAATCATCAATCAATAAAAATAAATATTGCCGGGGTCCAGCCCCAGTGGATCCAGGGTGGTCTGAAGCGGGGACGGTGTTGGTGAGGAAAAACTTATTTATTTATTAATATAAGATTAGATTAAGAAGAAGTAGTGCAGTAGGAAAATGAGTGGAGAAAAGAGGCTAATTAACTTGGTTTACGTGGAAAACCAATGAAGTTCCAGACAAGGAACTTGCACCATCTACGTTAGGCTGCCAGCACCCATTTGAATATTGGAGAGTGCCCTGCCTTGGGCTCTTAGAAGCCAGGACAAGTAAGTAGACATGGTGAGTCTTCACGTTCCAAGGGATCAGCCTGAAAAGGAGAGGGAGGGAGCAAGAGAAAGAATGGACACGGGGGAGACCAAGCTTGTCAAAAAACCCTCCAAATTTATTATTTAAAAAGTGTTTATATACCCTAAATTTTACATAATGGAAGATACAGAGTCACGAAGGGGCAGCAGTCCTCACTCTTTCTGTATATCTTTTTATATACAAAAGGACTCAGGTGATTTACATTATTTTCTGGCCAAGAGGCTTGCTAACACTTTTTGGCTCTCTTCTTTAATGAACGTTAATCTCGTTTCCCCTGAAGTGTTTTTCTCTAATCTGCATCTCCTTAAAACACTAAAGTTACATCTCTATAGAACAAGGGCACAGTGGGTTATAACAAAGAAGGAACTTAACTCAAAGAGCTAATGTTGCTACTTGTTTTTTCTATATACCAACTATATCAACAAGTAAAAGATATGAAAATTTGGCAGCAAGTATTGGCTCAACAATGAAATGCTTAATCAGTTTTATTTTAATGATCTTGATACCTTGGAAGCCCCTGTATTCCTAGGATGTTTTTAAGCTTCCTGTGCCTCTCCTGGTTGGGAGACTGTAAACAATTTACAAGCTGTAAAAATCCGGGGGAACCTGTTAGGCAAGCTAGAGAGTTATCAGAAGGAGTGTGTCCAACTCTCACATCCATACATGATGTTCATCTTCTGTGAGAACACCAAAATCGCCACTAACTACTGAACAACCATTAATAGGAGGATGTTGGAACTGACCAAAGAAAGATACCCTACATCTAAGAACAAAGAAAAACTGCAACAAAATGGTAGGATGGGCACAATCATGTTAAAATCAAATCCCATACCCACCAGAGACTCTTGGAGGGCACAAACAAAATCTTCTTCACACCAGGACCCANACCAGGGGGAAAAACTGAGGCTTGATTTGCCTTGCCTATCAGGCCTCTGCCGCATGACCTTGTCATGGGTGAGATTCCTCACACTGGCTCCCAGCAAAATATAACTAAAATGATGTTATCCATACATTTTATTCATTGTATATAATCCTAGAATTATGGGTAGAAAACTCTTTAATTAGCTGTTGAATTTTTTAAAATTCTATATTCCTATTAATGTAAGTAAACTGAAAAAGGCCTGTATTATGCTAGGCAGTAAGAGGTTCTAAACTGTCTCCACTATTTTCTGTTGATACAGCCTTGGGAAAGTTTCTAGATTTCTATGCAACTCAGATTCAACATCTGTAACATGCTACATCTTCCTACCTTGCTAGGCATTGTGTATATAAAATAAGTTGTTGTTCAATCGCTAAGTTGTGTCCAACTTTTTGCAACCCCATGGACCACAGCATGCCAGGCTTCCCTGTCCTTCACTATCTCCCAGAGTTTTCTCAAACTCATGTCCATTGAGGCAGTGATGCCATCCAACCATCTCATATTGTGTAGTCCCCTTCTCTTCCTTATCTCAATCTTTCCCAGCATCAGGATCTTTTCCAATGAGTCGGCTCTTCTCATCAGGCGGCCAAAGTATTTGAGTTTCAGCTTTAGCATCAGTCCTTTCAATGAATATTCAGGGTTGATTTCTTTTTTGGACTGACTGGTTTGATCTCCTTGCAGTCCAAGGGACTCTCAAGAGTCTTCTTCAGAACCACAGTTCAAAAGCACCAATTTTTTGGTGCTTAGCCTTCTTTTGGGGTTTCCCTGGTGGCTCAGATGGTAAAGCGTCTGCCTGCAATGCAGGAAACCTGGGTTCGATTCCTGGATCGGGAAGATCCCCTGGAGAAGGAAATGGCAATCCACTCCAGCACTGTTGCCTGGAAAATCCCATGGGTGGAGGAGCTTGATAGGCTACAGTCCATGGGGTCGCAAAGAGTTGGACACAACTGAGTGACTTCATTTCACTTCGCTTCACTTAGCCTTCTTTATGGTCCAACTCTCACATCCATACATGATGTTCATCTTCTGTGAGAACACCAAAATCGCCACTGACTACTGAACAAACACTAATAGGAGGATGTTGGAACTGACCAAAGAAAGATACCGTACATCTAAGAACAAAGGAAAATCTGCAACAAAATGGTAGGATGGGCACAATCATGTTAAAATCAAATCCCATACCCACCAGAGACTCTTGGAGGGCACAAACAAAATCTTATTCACACCAGGACCCAGGGGAAAGTAGCAGTGACCCCCACAAGAGACTGAGCCAGACCTGCCTGTGAAAGTTTAAGGGTCTCCTTAGAAGGTGTGCGTCATCAGTGGCCAGCCACAGGGACAGGTGCACTTACAGCAGCAAGCTGGGAGATGCAGCTTGTGGCATTAAGTCCTCTTGAAGGAGGTCTCCATTAGCCCTACCATAGAGCCTATAGCCTTACCATAGAGCTGCTGCAACTGGAGAAAAATCATATCAAAGAAATTACCACATTGTTGTGAAGGTTCTTGGTCCCATATAAGATTTCCCAACCTAGAGATCTGGAAACTGACTGGGAATCCCCAGAGAATCTGACTTTGAAGGTCATCAAGATTTGAATACAGAACTTCCACAGGACTGAGGGAAGCAGAGATACCTGAAGGGCATAAAAAACCCTTGTGCACACCAAGGCAAAGGACTACTGACCCCACAAGAGACTGAGCTCGACCTTCCTGTGAGTGTTTGGGGGTCTCCTGTGCAGGCGTGGGTCGACAGTTGCCTGCCTGCTGTGGGGTCAGGAACACTGGCAGCAGCAGTCCAGGGAGGCACAGCTTGTTGGCATAAGTCCTCTTAGAGGAGGTCACCATTAGCCCTACCATCAAGCCTGTAGCCCTACCATAGACACTGAAGACTCCAGAACTGGGCCACTTCAGGCCAAACAACTAACAGGTAGGGAGTACAGTCTCACCCATTCACAGAAAATTGGATTACAGATTTGCTAAGCATAGCCCTGCCCACCAGAGCAAGGCCCAGTTTTCCTCACAGCTAGTCCTTCCCATCAGGAAGCTTGCACAGGCTTCTTATCCTCATCCATCCTCATCCTTGCACAAGCTTCTTATCCTCATCCATCAGAGGGCAGACAGAAGAAGCAAGAACTACAATCTCATGGCCTCCAGAATGAAAACCACAATCACAGAAAACTAACCAACATGATCTTATGGATCACAGCCTTGTGTAACTCAGTGAAGCTATGAACCATGCCATGCGGGGCCACCCAAGATGGATGAGTCATAGTGGAGAGTTCTGTCAAAGCACAGTCCACTGGAGAAGGGAGTGACAGACCTCTGCAGTATTCTTGCCTTGAGAACCCCATGAACAGTAAGAATAGACAAAAAGATATGACACTGGAGGATGAGCCTCCCAGGTCAGTAAGTGTCTAATATGCTACTGGGGAAGAGCAGAGAAATATAAAATAAGTACTTTATGTAAAAGTGTCTAGTATGCTGCAGGATCCATGATAGTTCCTTTGAAACATTAACAGCTTTAATGGTCAAACGTAAGCAAATGCTGCAGCTATCTTTCGCTGTCCCTTTTTACTTTTTCCATTAAACTGTATGGGAATCAGTTGAGTCCTTGCCCCTCTGACAATATAGAAATGGCTGAGGTGGAAGATCATTTCTGGGAACAGACATATTTCCCTGCTGGGATAAACTGACGAGGAGGATGAAAGGTCATTCTAGAAAAACAATCCAAGTGAGTTTTTACTACCTAAGATGTCCCAAAAGGATTCTATAGGAAATGAAAGTAAAAGTGACAGAAAGAACAATGATGTTAATATGTTTCTAAAGTAAAAGGCGTATGCAATTCCTAATATATGCAAAATGGATACTTGGTATGTAATGTCTAGCCCTCTGGTGGCATTCAATCAGTGCTTAATAATGGCAAAGATAATGTGATTATATTTCCCACTCTGCCCTTTGAAGAGCCCTCTGAAGCAAGGGCAGTCTATAATCTATTAATACCTCCAGGTGACTGTGTCAAGTAGCATTACCTGAACTAAAGAAAGACATGCTAGCAAGATCAAGGTCATGGATGGTTATCATTTATGCTTAGGTATTTTGTCCTACAATTTCTGAATGCACTGTGGCCTCTTGTCATGCAGTCATCTAGGGAAAAAGGCACTGGAGAAATACAAGTGAGCAATTAAAATTCCATTTGCTGCCCTAGGCTTGTTTTGAGTTCATTGTTCAGCATATGAGTTAGTTTGAGTTTCACTTTCAGCAGTTCATCTGATTGAACTTGGGGCCAAGAAAAGCAAGAGGCCAGATAAAACAGTAGGAAATATCTGTGGCTTGAGAATGTAGCTAAGACTGGCAATGACAGAAAATATGAAGCAACAGCTATTAGACTGCTTTATTTTCAAAATTTTTATATTGTAGTAAGGTAATGATGTTTAACTTTATCCCCTCTTCATTACCTGGACTATTTTAATGAGTAAGTTCTCAGAACATGGTAGTCCCAAGAGTCAGCACTGTCTTTTTTTAATATTCTTTTAAGGAGTGGTCCTGATAAATTGCCCCTAGATGAGTACTCTGAAAATCCTTCATGTTTGATTTTGTACCCAATAAACATGGTGATCTCCTAACTTTCAAATGTGCCATTTATTTTTAAAAAAAAGGAATAAATAAATCTGATTAGAGATAGTTATAAAGGACTAAGACACATAGAAATCACACTTGTGATCATCACTTTATGATAGTTAAGAAGACGTACCTATAGGTGCTTAAAATTTGGTGAGATAGAAAATATGGAAGACTATGCATATAAAAGAGAAGAAAACTTTAGCTATTTCTATTTTCATGCTATTGGGTGAGTTTGTGACAATAGATATCCTTGTTAGATAGCATTTTACTATGATTCCTGACTTGGTTTCTTGATTTCTTATACAAATATGTTCTTTAAGTAGAATGTATGAATTTACTTAAACATAAAGGATGGCTATGGCAGCCAACTTTGTGAATATCCCCAGTGATGCTTCACTTCTTGGCATTTACATCTTAATAAACTCCCTTCCCAAGATTAATAGGGATGACCTGCATGACCACCAGAATTTTAAAGAAATGACAGTACATGACTTCCAAATTTTGCCTCTCTTGAGTCATTCACTCTTGGGGGAGCTAGCTGCCATGTGATCAGGACACCCAAGTAGTCCAAGGCAGAGGTCCATGTCAAGAGATTGAAGCATCCTGATAACAAGTGGGTAGATCAATTGGAAGTATATCCTCTAGTCCCAGTCAAGCTTTGAAGAGTGTAGCACCAGCCAACATCTCGACCGCAACCTTCCGAGAGACCCTTACCCCAAACAACCTAACTAAGCCTCTCTAAAATTCCTGAATTGTAGGAAAAGTGAAGCAATAAACATTTGTTGTTTCAAGCCAGTAGTTTCTGGATTACACAGAAACAGATAAATACAGTTGCCAATAGGAATTATACTATCATCTACTGAGAATAATTGTAATCTTAGTTACTTAAAAATACTTGCATGCATTCAAGTGTCCTAGATTTATTTTTAATATGCTCTATACTTTATACTTTTTTTTTTTTGCAAGATCCCTTTTCCTGCTGCTCCTTTCTCCAGGGATGCTCTTGCATCCTTTTTACTTGTCAAAATTCTGCCTATCCTTCTAAGCTTGCTGAAATTCCAAAAGTTCCTTCTCCATGTAACCATCTGCTCCATTCAGAAGCAAACTCATTCCTCAGAACTGGCACAATACTTCATTTTTATATATCTTATAACACATCACGCATTGCAGTGGTCTTCCTTCTTGTCCTAACAATATCCAGGTTAATATTCTTGAGACCTTGAGCTTATTATCTTTTTGGTCTTTTATGCATCATGGTCACTAGTCTTAAAACTGTCATAGGTAAAGCCTAGACTCTGAGATGAGAACAAGTCAAGGAAAGTAAAATTAAAACCCTTATTTACATCTTGAAATGTGATTTGCTTCACCTATGAAATGAGAATGAGTGTAAGAACGATGAGGCCTCAGAGTCATCATGAAGATGTAAAAGTGTAATTTAGAAAAAGTACCAGGAATAGCATTAGCATAATGCAAGTGCTCAAAATAATTATAACATTATGCCATATTTATTTTCTGTTCACATGGTATATAATAACACTCTTTCTTATGTGTCAATCTGTGTTTTAAGCTTTTCATATTGATTACCTTATAAAATCCTCTTACAGACCTTAGGCACTCTCACACTCCTAAGTGAAGAAACCAGAGCACAGAGAAGATGGAAAGCTTACCTAGTGTCATAAAACTGGTTAAGTGGCAGTCTGGATTAGTAATAACTCTTCTCAGCCTAGAGTTCAGTGCCAAATCAATTTAATATATTTCTTTGTCCATAAATATGAGTTGAATATGTGAACTTAGTGGATACACCCAGGAAGTATGATTTACATGGATATTTTTTTGTGCGTGAATCTTTTACACTCCATATGAAAACAAAACATATGAGGATGGGGTATAGACATCTCTTATGCATTTTTCTTTGGATAGCTCACCCCTTTGAACATTTAAAGCAGACAGGGAACAAGGATGGTTCTTGATTATGTAGAAAATTGATTTTTATTACAAAGTATGAAAATACACCATCTACTTTATCAATGGAACTCATCAGAAATGGAGTTGAGAGGTGTACCACAGCAATTAATGGCATGTGACCAAACTGTGTCGAGAATCCATTTGTAAAACAGGAATACTAATAACAGCCCTATTTGGATTGCTTTGAAGAATAATTGACCAATCTTTTAAAAACTTCTAGCACATTTCTTTGAAAGTGAAAGTATTAGTCACTCAGTCATGTCTGACTCTTTGTAACCCCATGGCCTGTAGCCCACCTGGCTCCTCTGTTCATGGGATTCTCTAGGCAAGAATACTGGAGCGGGTTGCCATTTCCTACTCCAGGGGATCTTCCCAACCCAAGGATTGAACTTGAGTCTCCTGCATTGCAGTCAGATTCTTTACAGTCTGAGCCACCAAGGAAACACATTCTTAGGCTCACTCAGTAAATGTTAATCCTCTTATTTCCACAGTACCAATGGGCTTAATTAGTATAAGATAGCTTATGCTTTCCTAACAAGAAACTCCAAAAGCCCAGTGACATAAAAATGATAAAGTCTTGTTTTTGCCTCCCACAAAGTCCCTTCCAAACTTAAGTGACTTGCTAAGTGAGCTGTCTATGTGATGATTTAGTATTGACATTCCTATCAATATATGCTTTCAAGATTTCTAGGCTAAAAGAAGTAAANGCACTCTCACACTCCTAAGTGAAGAAACCAGAGCACAGAGAAGATGGAAAGCTTACCTAGTGTCATAAAACTGGTTAAGTGGCAGTCTGGATTAGTAATAACTCTTCTCAGCCTAGAGTTCAGTGCCAAATCAATTTAATATATTTCTTTGTCCATAAATATGAGTTGAATATGTGAACTTAGTGGATACACCCAGGAAGTATGATTTACATGGATATTTTTTTGTGTGTGAATCTTTTACACTCCATATGAAAACAAAACATATGAGGATGGGGTATAGACATCTCTTATGCATTTTTCTTTGGATAGCTCACCCCTTTGAACATTTAAAGCAGACAGGGAACAAGGATGGTTCTTGATTATGTAGAAAATTGATTTTTATTACAAAGTATGAAAATACACCATCTACTTTATCAATGGAACTCATCAGAAATGGAGTTGAGAGGTGTACCACAGCAATTAATGGCATGTGACCAAACTGTGTCGAGAATCCATTTGTAAAACAGGAATACTAATAACAGCCCTATTTGGATTGCTTTGAAGAATAATTGACCAATCTTTTAAAAACTTCTAGCACATTTCTTTGAAAGTGAAAGTATTAGTCACTCAGTCATGTCTGACTCTTTGTAACCCCATGGCCTGTAGCCCACCTGGCTCCTCTGTTCATGGGATTCTCTAGGCAAGAATACTGGAGCGGGTTGCCATTTCCTACTCCAGGGGATCTTCCCAACCCAAGGATTGAACTTGAGTCTCCTGCATTGCAGTCAGATTCTTTACAGTCTGAGCCACCAAGGAAACACATTCTTAGGCTCACTCAGTAAATGTTAATCCTCTTATTTCCACAGTACCAATGGGCTTAATTAGTATAAGATAGCTTATGCTTTCCTAACAAGAAACTCCAAAAGCCCAGTGACATAAAAATGATAAAGTCTTGTTTTTGCCTCCCACAAAGTCCCTTCCAAACTTAAGTGACTTGCTAAGTGAGCTGTCTATGTGATGATTTAGTATTGACATTCCTATCAATATATGCTTTCAAGATTTCTAGGCTAAAAGAAGTAAAGTCTAACACTAACAATTAAATGCTTCCACATGAAACCTCCCGTGTGTCACTTTCACTTTAATTCTATTAGTCAAAACAAGGCATATGACCATAGTTAACTTATAAGGATAAGGCATCCTTGAAAGTACAATACTTTCAAGTATCACGAAGGAAGAGAACCAAAAATAATAGTAAGCAGCTTTATAATTATTGTGTTATTTGTATTTTTAGGATGATTTGCTTTATCATTGACTCAAGATCATACGATTAGGCTCTAGCTAATACTGATTTAAGTCATTAAATCATTTTTCACCATACAGAAGAAAAATAGTTGTTGATTGTATATTTTGTTAATTAGAATGTGGATCATTTACTATAAGTTATTGGTTTCATGAGTGAAAATTTACCTTTAGGTTGTGTGTAAATATGTGTGTGTGCATGCACACGTGCAATTCTTTTTTATTTCATAAAAAAAAAAATGTCAGAGTGATAGATGAGCTTCTAAGGTCTCTGCTTCTAGCTCCATAGTATTAATAGCTGTCCTTTCAGAAAGAGAAAAAACTTTCAAAGTTATACAGAGATTTTCCTCCCAAATATTCAAGGAAATCAGTTGAGATATCACAGATACTCCTTTTACATTGGACCAAATCTTTGCTCTTCTGTTTTGTTTTATTGTATGAGACTAGCTGGAGAAGAAATTTGACACATTATGTAATTGCCATATAAAATAAAAATGAAAACATGATTTTCCATAGAGTTTAAACTTTCAAATACAAGTTGGCTTTATTATGGCTTCAAACAAACAAACATATAAACTACATATTAGTAAACTGACATATTTAGAGCAGGATTTCATGGGATCTTTCATATCTTATTTTACTTCTAAGAGCCAAAGATTGCATTGGAATACAGGGAAAGAATATTGTATAACCAACTAGTATATCCCCACTAGTACAATGTGTAAGATGATTTGAGTCTTTTGGACTCTGTGGGAGAGGGAGAGGGTGGGATGATTTGGGGGAATGGCATGGAAACATGTATAATATCATTTAAGAAATGAATCACCAGTCCAGGTTCAATACAGGATCCTTGAGGATGGTGCACTGGGATGACCCAGAGGGATGGTACGTGGAGGGAGGTGGGAGGGGGTTCAGGATGGGGAACACATGTAAGCCCATGGCAGATTTATGTTGGTGTGTGGCAGAATCAATACAATATTGTAAAGTAATTAGCCTCCAATTAAAATAAATTTAAATTTTAAAAAAGATGATTTGAATGTGTTTATATTTTATCTAAATAAAAAATCATATTTTATTTAGATATATCTTTTCTTTAAATAATATTAATGTCTTTTAAGAATTCCAAGGAAATGTATTTTTTTCATTTTTAAGTAATAAGTATAGTAAATAGCTATGGATATATTATATACTATGTATTTTCACATATTAGTAATTATATCAAATAATGACCTTATTAAAAACACACAGTGGATAAATTATAGTTATAAAAGAGATCAGTATACTGTATATCCATTATGCACAAATTACTAGCTTCTAAGTAATATATAGTCATTAGCAGCAATGTGAAAACTTGACAAGTTAAACTCTACTAATAGATATTAATGGCAATGCATTGTGAGTCACTGATGCTAATTTTAAAATGTTGCAGCTTTGGAACAGATTTTTTTAAAGAATATTTTCAACACCCTGGTGTAAAGCTTCTGTGGGGTTATTTGACAGATGTCCTGTGAGTTCCTTCGAAGCAGGGGATAAAAGTATAGTGCTCCAAACAAGAAAGTGTGAGCAGAATGGCTTTTGGGCATGTGGGTGGAGAGGCTGGCACTTTCTCAGTTCAATTAAATGGAATTTTAAATTGTGAATTTGCACAGAGCTGAAAAAAGACAGCCATGTGGAAGTTTGTTTTCATTCTTAAAGTGAATCCTCCTCTGCCCTTGATACACTCGTGGAGTGCTCAGAACTGCTAATGTCAAGTCTTCCTGTAATGTGAGACGTTGGGACACATATGTTTACGTGGAGGAAACTGAGGTATAGAGTAGCTGAAACCAATTTGCTTTAGCAAGATAGGCTTGACTTTCTAAAATGCATGAATTTTCTTGTGATGCAAGATAATACAATATAAATGGTCATAGCTGATGATTTTAATTCTAGACAAGATGGAGTAAGCATATTCCACCAGCTCACTTCCACTAATTGCAGCTAAAACTGAACACAATGCATAAATCAACTCTCAGAAGACTCTACTTGGTGGAAAGGAGAAAGTGGACGGAGTGCCATAGTGAAGAGTGCCTAAGGAAGGACATATATGTCCTGGTCTGGATACTAAAGCAGCCCACAATTTAGAAATGTCAGTGAGCATAGACTAGAACAAAATAGAACAGTCCTAAGAAAAGCCCAGTCTCTCTGGCCTGAGGACTAAAAACAGGATAGTCCTGAAAAGAACTTTTTGATTATATAGCTACTCTGGGGAAAAGTTGGGTAGTTCCTTATGAAACTAAACATATTTTTATTATATAATTATGCATNTCAGTGAGCATAGACTAGAACAAAATAGAACAGTCCTAAGAAAAGCCCAGTCTCTCTGGCCTGAGGACTAAAAACAGGATAGTCCTGAAAAGAACTTTTTGATTATATAGCTACTTTGGGGAAAAGTTGGGTAGTTCCTTATGAAACTAAACATATTTTTATTATATAATTATGCATTACTACTTCTGAACATTTAAAGTAGTGAAAACTGTTCACACATCAAAAAATTCAACACTAACCAAATACTTTACTTTCCCAAATACTTTGGTAACTTTATTTGTAATAAGTAAAAACTACCTACCTATAGCTAAAAATATAAATGGTTCTATGATGTTAATTTATGTGGTATTACATTTTATATTTTGCCTTTACTTTTTCATGGATCATTGGTTACAACCACTGGATGCATCTGAAACCTCATAGAAGATGATTTTATTTTGCTGGTATTTTAATAAGGAACATAATTAGAAAGTCAGTGCTCAAGCCACTAACTAAAAATGAGGGAAGGAAAACATTGAAACTAAGGTATTAGAATGTAACTAAAATTAAATCCATCGTTTATATTTAGGCCATTGATATCAATGTCCAGGACTATCCTTTGGATGATGATATAAAATGAATAATACCATAAAAATGTATTTTTCCCATATATCTTTTTAATGGAGTTCAGGGAATATGCCAAATTAAAAGGCTAATTTTAAGTTGTTTATCCAAAGCTTCAATACTAGCAGCTTTTTCGAAACCCTGGTAAAAACATGGCTAAAAGAAATTCAGCCATAAGGAACATTGTTACAAGGAATTCTTTCTTTATAAAATAGCACTTAAATGTTTTCCAAAAGTATCAGCTAACTATTTATTTTTTTAAAAAATCACCTCTTTCATTTTCTCACTGTTGCTGGTTTTGCACTGATAAGATTATTTAGTTACTATATCAAAAGGATGAGTCTAGGTCCTTCCAGACATACTAAAAAATAACAGCTACTCTTGGGTGGGTAGTTGCTCAAGGATTCTTGCATTTTGAATGAATAGATTAACCCCTACTAAAGTCATTAGTAATTCTTAAGTGTGTTAGTCACTCAGTTGTGTCCGACTCTTTGTGACCCATGGACTGTAGTCTACCAGGGTCCTCTGTCCATGGAATTCTCCAGAAAAGAATACTGGAGTGGGTAGCCATTCCTTCTCTAGGGAATCTTTCTAACTCAAGTATTGAATCCAGGTCTCCTGTA
>SJYW01018913.1:0-13572 GCA_006410735.1 Raphicerus campestris | reverse complement strand
AGAGGATAAGATGGCTGGACGGCATCACCAACTCAATGGACATGAGTTTGAGTAGACTCTGGGAGTTGGTGATGAACAGGGAGGCTTGGCCTGCTGCAGTCTATGGGGTTACAGAGTCGGACACGACTGAGTGACTGAACTGAACTGAAGCATATGATGTTTTGATGTTTAAATACATGTTTCTTCAGATGCAATATTTTACTTTCCGATGCTTTTGAACTGTAGTGTTGGAGAAGACTCTTAAGAGTCCTTTCAACTGCAAAAAATGAAACAGTCAACCCTAAAGGAAATCAGTCCTGAATATTCATTGGAAGGACTGACGCTGAAGCTGAAACTCCAATACTTTGGCCACCTGATGTGAATAACTGATTCTATGCAAAATACCCTGATGCTGGGAAAGATGGAAGGCAGGAGGAGAAGGGAACAAGAGAAGATGAGATGGTTGGATGCCATCACCGACTCAAAGAACATGAGTTTGAGCAACCTTTGGGTGTTGGTGATGGACAGGGAAGCCTTGTCTGCTGTAGTCCATGGGGTTGCAAAGGGTTGGACATGACTGAACGACTGAACTGAACTGAATATATATATAAACACATACACATATATATTGAATAGATATCCTTTTCTCAGATTAATTACATTATCTGTGAGATATATTTAATTGAACTATAGTTTGAATACCAAATTGAACTAATTAACAATAGAATTAAAAGTTACTTTTACAACAGTTTCACAGTACAGACAGCAGTGACAGATTCGCTGCATTGCCTGGACGGGTGGAACTATGGATGACACCACTTTTTATCTAGTGTTGCCCTTTAGGTTTGCATGACATACATGTTGATGGGCTGCAGGAGGGAGGGCATGAGAAAGTCTGAGCAGCCAATCATCTGAATCCTCCCACTGAAGAAATGTGTCCCCTTGCCTTCCAGTCGGCTACTCTGCCCTTTACCCAGTTTTGCCTCTGGTTTTTGTTGATGGTGGAGCTACTCCCATCTCAGCTAACCCAGCTGGGCTCTGTTCTTGCCCTGGACAGTACCTTTACCCAACAGGACTCTTCCCAGCTTCTCACACACTTGCTCTCAGATAGAAAGGTGACTGTGTCATTCCCAGGGGAAGCTCTTTGGCTCATTCTTCCTAGCTCTTTGTGGCTCCAATATCAATACTCTTTGCCAAATGCTGGATGAGAAGGGTCCCACCACTGCTCATTGAGGAGCAAGCTACAGAGATGGGGCTTCTTTCTTCCAGTGTTGCCCTCTGCCACACATAGCTAGACCTGTGTCCTTGCAGGTTCCTAGGACTGCCTGATCTTTGTGCACTTGTCAGACTAGGGGCTGTGTCTGTGGTTCCTTTTCTCTGAATATCTCTTCATCTTTTTATTCTTCCAGATGCCTTATTTCATATCACTTCTGAACTATGTGCAGAGAGGAACTGAAAATAAATCTAGGAATACAATTTCAACAGGTCAAATTTTAATAAATGTTATCATTTTCTTATATTGTGAAGATAAAAACTCAGATATGAAGTATTACCATTTACTTTATGTATTTTTTATAACTGTTGCTCTTTTTTTTTGTTATTATTTGCTGTTGTTCAGTTGTTCATTTGTGTCTGACTTTTCATGACCCCATGGATTGCAACATGCCAGGCTTCCCTGTCCTTCACTGTCTCCTGGAGCTTGCTCAAACTCATGTCCATTGAGTTGGTCATGCCATCCAAGCATCCTCTGTTATCCCCCTTCTCCTCCTGCCTTCAATCTTTCCTAGCATCAGGTTTTTTCTTTTTTTTTTTCCCCAATGAATCTGCTCTTTGCATCAGGTGGCCAAAGTATTGGAGCATCAGCTTCAGCTCCCGTCAATATTCAGGGTTGATTTTTTTTTTAGGATTGACTGGTTTGATCTCCTTGAAGTCCAAGGGATTCTCAAGAGTCCTCTCTAATGCCACAGTTCAAAAGCATCAGTTCTTCAGTGCTCAGCCTTCTTTATGGTCCAATTCTCACATCCATACATGACTACTGAAAAAACCATAGCTTTGACTAGACAGATATTTGTTGGGAAAGTAATGTCTCTGCTTTTGAGTATGTTGCCTAGGTTGATCATAGCTTTTCTTCCAAGAAGCAAGTGTCTTTTAATTTCATGGCTGCCGTTACCATCTGCAGTGATTTTGGAGCCCAAGAAAATACAGTTTCTCACTGTTTCCATTATTTCCCCATCTATTTGCCTTGAAGTGATGGGACTGGATGCCATGATCTTAATTTTTTGAATGTTGAGTTTTAAGCCAGTTTTTGAACCTTTCACCTTCATGAAGAGGCTCTTTATTTCCTCTTCACTTTCTGCCATAAGGATGCTGTCATCTGCATATCTGAGGCTATTGATATTTCTCCTAGCAGTCTTGATTCCAGCTGGTCCTTCATTCAGCCTGGCATTTTGCATGATGTACTCTGCATATAAGTTAAATAAGCAGGGTGACAATATACAGCCTTTATGGATTCTTTTCTCATTTTGGAACCAGTGGATCCACTATCCATAGACTGGTTCCATGTCTGTTTCTAACTGTTGCATCTTGACCAGCATACCAGTGCCTCAGGAGTCAGTAAAGGTGGTCTGGTATTGCTATCTTTAAGAATTTTCTTATTTGTTGTGATCCACACAGTCAAAGGCTTTAGCATAGTCAATGTCGTGGTCCGTGCCTGAGTTGGAAAAGAATTTCCAGACATAAGACAGAATGAAAAAGAAATAAAGTTGATTAGAATGGTAAACACTGTTAGAACAATGGGCCAGTTCAAGGGAGAACCAATATTGAACAGGGGTCCTTAATCCACTTTTATACCCAGGGTACCAGTAGTGGGATAGGGGTCTTGCAGGTCATTTGCTGATTGAATGAGGCACATATATTGGGTTGGGGGAAGAGTAAGGCAAATACCTTCTTCCTATGGGGTAGGAGGGGAGACAGATTATACTGCTCAGGAGGACCTGAAATCCATTAATAATTACAACATGGGGGAGGGAAGGACGATAAGGGTCTGGTTTTTCCATTCCTGCTTTCCAAGACCCTTCTTGGTTTTATCTGCTCTTTTGTCCTTGGGTCACCACAGTCATGAAGTCAAATTTGTATTATTGTTGAAAATAATCTGCTATGATTTTCTCTCATTTATTTGCCATTTTTATTTGCAAAGTCTTTATGTATTTTTGCCTTTTAATGAATCTTTTAATGTCTAGTTTGAGCCCCACTGTTTCTGTGCTGCTTGTTTCAGCCTCTTTGATCCCTCGTTTTCTAGTCTCCTACAGCCCTTGCTCATTAATTTTGTGTTACTGTCTTTCAATACATGCTGTAATTAGCTAAGGTGAGAATCACTTTAAAAATGTCAGTCTGGAATATAATGAAATTGTTTTATATTTTTCTTTTACTGTGAATGTTTTTCCTCTTCTCAGATGTTTCACTGTTACTGCTGCTAAATGTTGTGGCTCACTGTCATGAGCCTTTAATTAGGAAAGTTCCCCCAAAGCTAATATTAGTCAACATTAGAACACATGGTGCTTCTTGAACTTTGGCATCAAAAGAAATTAATAATTTACCCTGAATGGCATATATAGTCATCACTGAGCAGGAAATTTCTAGTTTTATTGCTCTCTGTGTGAATTGTGGCAATGAACTACTAAATCATGGTCACCTTAGGTTATGTGTCTTTTTTTTTCTTTTCCTTCTTTAGAACAACACATTAAGCAACTCAATTCAAATTATGTGTCATTCTAATTGGAACTGGAGAGCAATTAACTTTTGTGTGGCAAAATGTCAAGCACTTTTTTTTTTTAACTCATCAAAAGGAATTTGTCAAGAGGAGTCTATGGCTTCATATAAATTACAATTGTTGCTATTAATTTGGTCTCTGTTTCAATTAGCTTTTGAACTGCTTTAACTATGGGAAGGATAGCAACTAGGAAATACAATAAGTGATACTTTGTTTTGTCTCCTGACAAGATATCACTTCTTAATAGTCAGGGTACTGTAAGTTCCAGTTCAAATAAATAGATTTTCCCTGTTGTATAAAAATAGGAAAATATAAAATACTAAACTTGTATATATCTTTCTTACTTTAGCACCAGTTTTCCCAAGTTTATATTAATGAAAACCACTATGTATATTCCTTATTTCATAAAATAGCACAAGTCTAGTACCAAAGAACTAAATAACAGACAAGAAATTGCAAAAGCACAATCCACATTATCTTCCTTCACATGCATATTTGAATATTCTCTCTAGCTCCATGTAAATTATCAATAAAAGTAATCTTTAAAAAAAAAAACAAAACTGTAACTCTTTTTGTTCTTTCCTTTTCTTTCTTCCCCTGTCCATTTTTCTTCCCAATGCTACAGAAAAAAAAATCTTCGAATTACTGAATTTTAGTGACAAATTGGAGAAATATGTAAACTAATAAACCCAAATAGGTTTAGTATCTCTTTAAATAGAATCCAAAAGCGGATAAAATTTTGTTTAGTAATTAATGTTCTAGTATGTCATATTTTGGAAATGATCTAGATATTCAATGAATATCCATAATTTAGTTTATCTCAAAGTAACCCTAAAATTTTAAGTTAAAAAAATGATTTTGGAAACTATTTTTAAGTAGGCATAACAGAAAGCATAATTACTGTTGAAAATTAATTTATAAACTTCCAGTTATATGAATTTAGCTTACTTGTTAACAGTTTTGTTTAGATCATTCATGATGATTTGTGACATTAAATTGCTATCCATCATCTTGAATTGTTTTTCTTACTAACATTCTATAATAAAAAACTTGAGCTTATTCGACTTTTAGTAAATCTAGGTAGAGTTAAAATTGCATGTCTGCATTATTTTTAGTGCTAATAATGCTAAATATATCTCTGTTTTAAATAAACCATTGAATAAACCAACAAACAACTAGATGTACTGAGAATTATCCTAGATCACATGAACTTGAAAAACACGTGGGTTAGTCTCTGTATTTCTGAGAACATTCTTAATTTATATTACTTAATTTTCTTTTGGTGCTTCCCCAGTGGCACCAGTGGTAAGGAATCTGCCTGCCAATGCAGGAGACACAAGAGCTGTGGATTCAAACCTTGAGTTGGGAAGATTCCTTAGAGTCGGAAATGGCAACCCACTCCAGTATAGTTTCCAGTGTAGAAAATTCCATGGACAAGAGGAACTGAGAGGAAAAGTTAAATTTTTGCTAAACCTTTGAGAGCAGGTCCTTATCTCATGGAATGTGGCCTTTTGGCTCTATCAGGGGCTTCCCGGGGAGTTGTTTTCTTATCTCATGGAATGTGGCCTTTAGGCTCTCTTGGGGGCTTTCCGGGGGGGATTGTTTCCAGGAAATTGTTTCTCCAGGAGACAGCTACCTGTCAGAATGTGGTCCGACCAGCCGTTTTCGACCTGATAACAAACGAGCCTATCCCTGTAAAGATTAAGACCTGCGCACCAATCAGACCGTCCCCACCCTATCTGTACTTGTTTGTGGTTTTTGTGCTTAAAAACTGCTCTGTAACGACTGTTCAGGGTTCGTTCCTCCCTGGAGGTGACTGAACCCCGGCGTGCCGGCCCAATAAATCCTCCTGCTGTTTGCATCGAATCCAAGTCTCGGTGATCTTTGGGTCCTAGGAAAAAGACCGTAAGGTCTAACAGAGCCTAGCAGGAAAAAGTTCACAGAATCGCAAAGAGACACAACTGAGCATGCATGTATGGAGTTTTATTTAAGCCAATTAAATATAGTTTTTATAAGTAATACTATTTGTTGGCAGAAAAACATTATATATCACTGCATATATGCATAGAGATACACCACCTTACAACTGATACAGAGATTTTTTTTTTTTTCAATAATAAATGAAAGAATAGTTGGATTTAAATTGTGCTTTTGCAATCAGAATAAANCGAATCCAAGTCTCGGTGATCTTTGGGGCGACGGGTCCTAGGAAAAAGACCGTAAGGTCTAACAGAGCCTAGCAGGAAAAAGTTCACAGAATCGCAAAGAGACACAACTGAGCATGCATGTATGGAGTTTTATTTAAGCCAATTAAATATAGTTTTTATAAGTAATACTATTTGTTGGCAGAAAAACATTATACATCACTGCATATATGCATAGAGATACACCACCTTACAACTGATACAGAGATCTTTTTTTTTTTCAATAATAAATGAAAGAATAGTTGGATTTAAATTGTGTTTTTGCAATCAGAATAAGGTTAACTATTCAGATGTCTTAAACATTTTACTAATATCTGTGGAGTAGACTTTCAAGATTTTTTATTTGTTTATTTATCTCAATTGGCCTTCCTCCCACTGGCTCCCCCTTTTTTTGATAAAATTACCAGGATTTGGGGGTTTCCTCAGTGGCAAAGAGTACAGCCAGCAGTGCAGGAACCCAGGTTCAATCCTTGGGTCAGGAAGATCCCCTGGAGGAAGTCATGGCAACCCACTCCAGTACTCTTGCCTGAAAATCCTCATGGACAGAGGAGCATGGTGAGCTACAGCCCATTGGGTCACAAAGAGTTTGACAAGCCTGAAGCTAACTTAGCATGCATGTGGACACTAGGGTTTCTAAAGAAGACTGGGTGGACAAATACATCTCAAAGGCACAGAGAAAGAATGCAAATTCTGCCAATAGGTACTTTTGTTTCCTAAGGCCAGAATGTTTACAATACCCTCAAGGCTTTGAGGTAAATAGGTAAAGTTTGGGGATTGGGAAAAAGTATAGTTGAGGGTTTTATTTTTGTTTGTTTGTTTGTTTTTTCCTACTCTTGTTAAAACTCAGTTGGAAAGATAAGTTACCTCGACTGAAAACAAAGAGTATACGAAGTGTGAGCTGTGCCTTAAGTGTTTTTTGAGGCAGAATAAGGAATGAAGCTCAGGAGACATTGTTTCGGATAGCTCTGAGAAAGTACTCCAAAGAAATAGAACGGGAAGTCAGTATATATGTGATTTTTGGTGACATGGGGGTGGGGAACATGCAATCAAGCACACCCCCAAATTGATGTTGGCTGCAATGCAGGAGCAAGCAGGAAAGCCAAGCCCCTGAGTTAGAGGGATTGGCCAGAGACAACCTGGAAACTAACCCCATTATTGTAAAGCCTGACACTGAGAGCCACATGGTAAAGCAGTCCTCTGTTCCCTTACCCTGCTGCTCTCCACCCAGGCCGCTTCCCAATAAAGTCTTGCTTTATCAGCATATGTGTCTCCTCGGACAATTACTTTCTGAGTGTTAGAAGTCCTGAAAGGCGTTCCCATAGCTGCTAGTTTCATGAATGTTATTACTAGTCATTACTGATGTCACCATTTATGATTTAGTACTTCTTTAGATATGAAGAGATGCAAGAATCAGTCTCATATAATCTTCTCCTGAAAACATCTATTTATCTGAAGGCCTAGTCAGCTACTTTTCTGAGAGCACGGTGCCAAATTCCCGATTTCTACTCTGAATTCCCTTCAGGGTATGTTGACGGTCAGAGATCACAGCAGTTTATGATTTAAATCCTCAGAGGCAGATGGCAAATGCCAGTTTTCAGCTGGACGTTGTACAACTTGACCTCAATTTGTAGGGAAGCGTTTTTAATTCCTCAAAAAAATAGGTTGCACCTTGAATGATATCAAGGGGTGACCAAGCATTCAACAACACTGTTATTGTGGGACCAGATTCATTTGCCCGACAACAGGGAGTAAGCCAAACACTGAGACACCTAGCTTTGCAGCAGAGGGAAATTTTATTCACGAGGCAGCCAAGGAGGAAGACAGAGAACAAATCTCCCTAAAGGTAGGGGAGAAAGGTGTATGTAAGGTACAATTAAGGTGTGAGGATCATGGAGAAAGGCGACTGAAGAAGAGGAAAAGTTAAGGTAATCATCATTGCATCCAGGAGCAGCTAACCTGCATGCTTCTTCCTGGGGCAATTCAAAATTTTGAGTTCAAAATTGTGAGTTACCATGCTCTGAGGGTGGAGTTTCTGCCCTCTGACTTCAAAAAATCATGGATCAGACATTCACACATGCCCAGGTGGAGGATCATAGTTTCAATTAGTCTTAACCAGCTTGAGTTAGAACTGGATACAGCTGGCTCCAAATTCCTGGGAGTGGGTGGGGGGCATGGTGGGTGGAATAAAAAACACTCAGCCATATATCTTACTGTGTGGCTATGTGGTACTAGGAGGATGTGCAAGTTTTTGTAAAAACAATTAAAGTGAGCTTGATCTGTGAAGGTATGTTATGACCTATTATTTAGTAATGACTAACTGATGACCACCCTCAGTTTCATTATCTTTAGCTTACTTCTTTATATCAGGGAGAATATGTTCAACTAAGTTAGACATCAAACAATCCCCAGGTTCTAGATTGAGAGTTGTTTGCCTTTGGAATGGTTCCTTTCCTTCTGGATCCATAGCTTCACCTTAGCTTAGAGGAGAAAGCCTAAAAAGAGTTCCTTTTAGGCTCTAAATATCAGTTTTCAATATGACCAACTTCTGACCATAGAGTTACTTAAAGAAATCGATTCAAATGTCTCATGAAGTTTCAGCCAGGATACTTAAAAACAAAAGAATATTTCTGACTGTCATGAATAACCACTTGGACTCAAGAGACTGCAAAAAACACCACCCCCTTCGGCTCCAGAGTTACTTCCAAAAATATCCAAAAGCAGGACATACAGACAGTTCTCCTGAAAGCTGGCAGTCAGGAGAACCCTAACTGTAAATAGAACGCAATGCACATTTCTGTTCGGCTGTGGTTTGAGGCCTCCAACCTGCCGGTGGCGCTGTCTGTATGTACATTCAGGAACAGAGCACCTGCATGCCCAGAGAGGCGGAGAGTCAAGCCAAGTTTGTAAGACACAAAGTGAGACACACAAGAAGGAAGTAGCTGCCCCTGGGAGAAGGGGGATCAGCAACCCATGGGCACCTCAAAACCATGTTCACCAGAGTCTGGAATTGGACAGATAAGGACAGTATAAAATTATACCTTCCCTTCTCAACTAGGCAATACAGAGGTCTGGAGAGTTGATCCAGGTAAGAGTTCTCACTCTGTGCTGATTTCTGCTTGTTTACCCAAAACCTCATCTGCAGGCTCCTGGGCAAGGGGATTTAAAGTATGTAGCTCTCGTATCAACTAGAATTTGGTATGATTTTCCATTAAATTTTAGTTTTCCCCTGGCTGTTTAAGAGGACAACTGGAAACAGTTTATTGGAGAATCGCTTTTGAGTCTCCCAACCCTGAGAGGGACCCAAATGGGGTGCATTCTTTGAGGGTAGACATGGGGTGATCAAACTNTCTTCCTGGGGCAATTCAAAATTTTGAGTTCAAAATTGTGAGTTACCATGCTCTGAGGGTGGAGTTTCTGCCCTCTGACTTCAAAAAATCATGGATCAGACATTCACACATGCCCAGGTGGAGGATCATAGTTTCAATTAGTCTTAACCAGCTTGAGTTAGAACTGGATACAGCTGGCTCCAAATTCCTGGGAGTGGGTGGGGGGCATGGTGGGTGGAATAAAAAACACTCAGCCATATATCTTACTGTGTGGCTATGTGGTACTAGGAGGATGTGCAAGTTTTTGTAAAAACAATTAAAGTGAGCTTGATCTGTGAAGGTATGTTATGACCTATTATTTAGTAATGACTAACTGATGACCACCCTCAGTTTCATTATCTTTAGCTTACTTCTTTATATCAGGGAGAATATGTTCAACTAAGTTAGACATCAAACAATCCCCAGGTTCTAGATTGAGAGTTGTTTGCCTTTGGAATGGTTCCTTTCCTTCTGGATCCATAGCTTCACCTTAGCTTAGAGGAGAAAGCCTAAAAAGAGTTCCTTTTAGGCTCTAAATATCAGTTTTCAATATGACCAACTTCTGACCATAGAGTTACTTAAAGAAATCGATTCAAATGTCTCATGAAGTTTCAGCCAGGATACTTAAAAACAAAAGAATATTTCTGACTGTCATGAATAACCACTTGGACTCAAGAGACTGCAAAAAACACCACCCCCTTCGGCTCCAGAGTTACTTCCAAAAATATCCAAAAGCAGGACATACAGACAGTTCTCCTGAAAGC
Source organism: Raphicerus campestris (assembly GCA_006410735.1). Taxonomy (NCBI): domain Eukaryota; kingdom Metazoa; phylum Chordata; class Mammalia; order Artiodactyla; family Bovidae; genus Raphicerus; species Raphicerus campestris. Next base: position 3,491 of record SJYW01018913.1, on the reverse strand, counting down.
TGGCAGTCAGGAGAACCCTAACTGTAAATAGAAAGCAGTGCACATTTCTGTTCGGCTGTGGTTTGAGGCCTCCAACCTGCCGGTGGCGCTGTCTGTATGTACATTCAGGAATAGAGCACCTGCATGCCCAGAGAGGCGGAGAGTCAAGCCAAGTTTGTAAGGCACAAAGTGAGACACACAAGAAGGAAGTAGCTGCCCCTGGGAGAAGGGGGATCAGCAACCCATGGGCACCTCAAAACCATGTTCACCAGAGTCTGGAATTGGACAGATAAGGACAGTATAAAATTATACCTTCCCTTCTCAACTAGGCAATACAGAGGTCTGGAGAGCTGATCCAGGTAAGAGTTCTCACTCTGTGCTGATTTCTGCTTGTTTACCCAAAACCTCATCTGCAGGCTCCTGGGCAAGGGGATTTAAAGTATGTAGCTCTCGTATCAACCAGAATTTGGTATGATTTTCCATTAAATTTTAGTTTTCCCCTGGCTGTTTAAGAGGACAACTGGAAACAGTTTATCGGAGAATCGCTTTTGAGTCTCCCAACCCTGAGAGGGACCCAAATGGGGTGCATTCTTTGAGGGTAGACATGGGGTGATCAAACTGGTGTGGAAGGATTTGACAAAACTGTTTAGGATGATAATTTTTTCCCCCATGTTCTTGTTGGTTGCAAATGAAACGTGAATTTCTGGGTCAGTGTTTTGATGATGAACTCCTAGGAGCGTTCAGTGGGGAGGCTTAAGGAGTTGCTCTAGGTTACTGGCTTTGGAGCTATTGCACTTGTAAGACCACTGACTCGGTGGACTTTGGTTTATGGTTTTGTGGTTTCTTCACTGTTCTTATAGAACAGTGGTCCCCAACCTTTTTGTCACCAGGGATTGGTTTCCTGGAAGACAGTTTTTTCATGGATAGGGGAGGTGGAGGGGGGATAGTTTGGGGATAATTCAAGTGCATTACATTTATTATGCACTTTATGTTGTTATTATTACACCAGGCGTTAGATCCCACAGGTTAGGGACCCCTTTTATACAGGATTAGTGAGTGAGTATTCAGGTAGAAAGGATGGAGAGTACCAAGAGTCACATCAGTCGTACACTGTTTTTAGGTACCTCTTGTGTCTTTAATTTTTTATTAGTCTTTTGTACTGAATCGTTTAATAAAACTGTTTTGGAATCTTGAAACCTTTGGAAAACTCCTGCGTGCGGGTTAAAATATATCTTCCATTCCATTTGATTGATTTGGGAGCGCTTGCTTTCAGGTGCGCCTTTTCAATGAATGATTGTGTCTAATTGGAATGTTCTCCATAATGACTATTGTAATTCTAAGTTGTCTCACTAAGATTTGCCATTTTTGTAGTTAGTTCAGCTTCTGGGACCACAGTTCTTACACATAAGTGCTCAGTTTTTTATATTTAAAGACCCCTTCTTTGGGGCTAAAACTTGGGTCTTTTGGAGCTAATTTATTACAAAGAGCAATGTGCTGCTGGATAAGGGATTTTGCAGTGTTTTACCATGTATCTCATTTCATGGAAATTTTCTTGAGGTTGGCAGGTGACCTAGTGTCAGTCTAACCCCTTCTGTGACCAGATTATCTAGCAAGGGCATCTTAGAGTGCGGTGGCAATTGCTCTAATAACTTTTTTTGTGTACCCACCAAGATTGTGTATGCCTTCCAAGATTTGCATCAGAGCAAATTTCCTTTCAAGAAATGATTTAAGTGATGGATGCTCTAATGGGTTTTAAATAGTGTGATGTGTGCCTAGTTAGATTTTGATAACCAAAACAATCAGAGTTTCTCATCTTATTTCCTAAGTCCCCAAGTGGCTTATGTTGTGGATTGACCTTGAGGCTTTATGAGTGTCCTTGCAACTACCACCTGTTGTGGACCACCAATAAAACTATACCAGAAGCTTTCCTTTCTGGGGATTATATATATATATATAATAATGTATATTTAAACAACATGAGTTAGAATTGGAGAGCTGGATGCAAGAGAGTGATGCTCAACCTTGAGAGTGACTTGCCTGGATCCCTCAGTATATACCAAGGAGAGGGAGAGTGAACTCAGGGCACCTGGCTCTGTCTCCTCGTCTCACAGTCTGTGAGCACACAGCTTTTGATCCCATTCCTCACCTCATTCCTAACAACTTAAAAATGATGAGAGAAAAAAGACATAGTTAACACTTTATGAAGTAGTTTCCTTTCAGAGAATTTCAAAATGGGCAGAGAGTAGGATGCTTTTGTAGGGTAAAGAATAGAAAACAAGAAAGTCAAAAATAAAAATATCTGATTAGCTGGGGCCACATAGTCAGTATCATTTGAAGTGAGAAGTCCAGAACTGGCTTGATGTTTGGAGCTTTACTGAATGTATATAGTATGTTTCTGACCAAATTGAGCATTTCCAGGGAATTAAAAGTCATAATTTTCAGTTTGCTAAAATGTGGTATGCTGGACAGCATCAACTCCATCTTAGTTTTAGAAAATTATTTCAGCTTAGTTGATAATCTGAAGAGATGTTTGANAAATTGAGCATTTCCACGGAATTAAAAGTCATAATTTTCAGTTTGCTAAAATGTGGTATGCTGGACAGCATCAACTCCATCTTAGTTTTAGAAAATTATTTCAGCTTAGTTGATAATCTGAAGAGATGTTTGAATATATACATATGAAAAATGGAATATGTAACTTTGTTACATGGGTGTACAAATAAAATAGCTGTGGATAATTTATGTAGTGATGATCTGCATTCATTATAGAGAGACCAAAGTCAGAAAATGCTCCAATTTTGTGTTAAATATTCTTTCACATTTCTAATAAAAACCTTTCATAATTTTAATGTTGTTAGAAAAAAATGTGTTTTACACAATTAGTCTGACATAATTTATATTTAATTATAATTATAGCTGCTATGGTCCATTAAATAAACATGTGGCATAATTTTATCCATTTATTTTTTTTTAATGTATGGAAAATAATTCTATTCATTTATTCATTCAGTGGCCATATATTTATCAACATCTGTGAGGGCATTATCTGGAAGGGTGAGCAGTTAACCAAACATTGAGGTTCCTTACTCCTAACAGGATGGATAGATATTTAACAATATGATTAATAGTTTATATGTTGATTACATGTGTGTTGTGATATGGTATTTAATAAGCAAATTCAGACTTATGAAACAGTGTGTAATAGGCATCTGAATGTAAGTGAAACGTTCCCTGAAGAAGAACTGTTTTGAGAGCTCAATGTATAAGTATTAACTTTTAAAATAATAGTGGCAGATTGGGGCAGGAATGGTGACTCATGTAGAACAAGGAAGAAAAAAATATAAGGACTAAATCCCTGAGGGGGAAAAAAAATACTCCTTCCATTGCAGGAACTGAAAGAGAGCCAATATGGTGGTTTAATGCCTGCAAATTACTGATTGATTGATGCTGCAATAGACTAGGGAGACAGAGGCAATTGTTTAGAGTATTGTAAGCTAGGTTAATAATGTATC
>SJYW01018912.1:0-10057 GCA_006410735.1 Raphicerus campestris | reverse complement strand
ATAAGAAGCACAATAAATGCACAATCATAGTAGCGAGTAAGAGAAACTCAACTCAAAAGAAAACACAAACCATTTCTATAAATGTATACAAAATTTACAGATAGGCCAACCTAAACTGGAGACATTTTGCTCAGCAACCTAGAGAGCTCCTGGGACGCTTCAGGACCACGATGGAGAGTCTGTCTCCAGGTTGAGGGAAGAGCGTGTCTTCCCACCTTCCAGCTGCGGCCTCGCTCTCGCCCTCTCTCAGCACTTGAGGCTGTCTACACCCAGGCTGGGGTTCCCTGTGCTCACACCAACAGCTGGTGGGCCCAGAGTCCCTCCTCAGGCCTCCCACCTGGTGGGAGAGGGACAGCATGCAGAGAGATCTAAGTGCCCTAGTTGCAGGCTTCTCTCTTGCCCTTTCTCACACCCTGCACATCTTGTCACAGGCCTTGGGTAGACTCATTGTGCCATTTTTTNCCCACCTGGTGGGAGAGGGACAGCATGCAGAGAGATCTAAGTGCCCTAGTTGCAGGCTTCTCTCTTGCCCTTTCTCACACCCTGCACATCTTGTCACAGGCCTTGGGTAGACTCATTGTGCCATTTTTTCTAGCTCACTTCAGGATGCAGCTGGAACTAGGTACTTGGATGAAGGCCTCTCTGCCGAGCTCTCCTAACTCCTCCAGAACACACCCAGCCAGAGGATCCCACACTCTGCACCCCTGTCACTCTCAGAACGCTCCCGTCAGAGGGTCGATGGTCAGGAACAGGCAGGAGCAGCCCAGGCCGTGTTTTCACTGTTTGCTGCCAGGACGCACTGCTGCTGGACACTGAGACTGGCCCTTCCAGAACATGCCCGTCTGCATCAAGCCTGTGTTTACTTCAGATCCCAAGCCGTTCTCTGAGCTAGACTTTAATTCTCAGAATCACTATCAGGGGTACAGTGTGTCCAGCTAACCCAAGGTTGAGAAAACGGTTAAAACGGACAACGCATTGGCTGCAGCAGCTGAACAAGCCTCCAATGCCCCTCCCTCTCTGCTGACCCGTGAGCAAGTCCCACTGTGTGGGTTCTGGGTTAGTTTCCTATCTCTGAGGAAGTTTCTGAATCTTCCTTAAAGTTTAACAGCCCAAAGCAAAGCCATCTTCATATTTAAAACTGACGAGTGACTTGAGTTTTGTTACATCCTCAGAGACTGCGTAATGAACCCCAGAAGGCAAAAATAGCAAGGAAGTTGATGCAACAAGTGAAAAGGAAACTAAATGCAAGCTGCCAAAAGGGATTTCAGGATCCAGCCTGGGGATCCCCTCTGGCCTGGCCTCCTGGCTCAGTTGAGTGCTCAGAGCAGAGGATCCTCCTGACTGCCTGCCAGACGCCTATGCCTTCCTGACTGATTCTCTGAGCTCCTAAACTCCGGAGAACCAAGAATCCAGTGAGGGTGGGGGTGAGTCTTGTAGAGAGCTGGCCTGGGTGCCACGTAGGAATGTTTCCATCTAGAACTCTGGGTATTGTTGCAACCTGCTTGGCCTCATCATCCCAGTGAATGGCTATTGCTCCTCTCACTGTGTGGAGGGCAAGCTGCAGGAATCTGTCTCTGAACAGCTCTCTGGGAACTGCCTCATCTTCCTGACCACCGACCCAGAACATCAGGAAATAATCTTCTAACCAGATTCAAATAAAAGAGTTAATATATAAGGAGCACTTGGGAAGTGTCTGGTACCATTGTGAGCATGTGCTATAAATTAAGGCAATTAATCTTAGCACACTTTCAAGATAAGCTTTTATGATTATCTTAGTTTTGCAGTTAAGATATAATGCAGCAATTTATACCTAGGCAATCTATCTTTATGTACTAGTGAAGAAAAATCTCAAAGACCTATTTTCAAGGAAATATAAATAAATGAGAAACTGAAATATATGAAAAATTGATATTTATGTGATATACATTGGTATGTCCATATAATAGATGATTAACTACATATGAAAACGTCCAGAAGGCTACCCATTCAATTGTTAACAGTATAAGATTCTAGTGCATCCTCCTAGAAGTCAAGGGTAGGCATTGTTTTGTATAAAGTATTTAAAAGTTTAGCGATGACGTGTGTGTTTAATATATATAAATAAGCTTAGGAAACCCTTTTTCTTCTTTAGAGTCACATTTATCACGGCAGCTACTGATTCTGCATGGCCTCTCTTATCTGTCTCTGCAGTCCCCAGCCTGCCTTGGTCTTCTTGCCTCCATTTGAACAGCTTAGGAAAACTCTTTTCTCAGGAGTGGCCAAGTGTAGAAAACTTACTCTCCCTTCCTCATCCTACTCCAGGATCCTAGATGCCACATATGCAGACGGACCTCCCATGATGTATGTGCTGCTGCTGCTGCTGCTAAGTCGCTTCTGTTGTGTCTGACTCTGTGCTCCTCCATAGATGGCTACCCACTAGTCTCCACCGTCACTGGGATTCTCCAGGCAAGAACACTGGAGTGGGTTGCCATTTCCTTCTCCAATGCATGAAAATGAAAAGTAAAAGTGAAATTGGACAGTCGTGTCTGACTCCGTGCGACCCCATAGACTGCAGCCTACCAGGCTCCCCCATAGCTGGGATTCTCCAGGCAAGAGTACTGGAGTGGGTCACCATTGCCTTCTCTGTATGATATATGTGGTTCTCCACTAATCCTTGAAGGTGCTCCGGTTCTTACAGGCCCCAGACAGGCACCTGAGTCCATGACCTGGGCCTTTCTTCATTCATCTCCCTCCCACCTCTAGTCTATGTCCCAAGAATCACATTCAATCCCTCCTCAAATTGTTCATTGTTCCTTCTATGACCCAGGGTGGGTAACCACATTCCCTCTTTATTCGGGTGACTTCAGTACAGATTTATTCTAGGATCAGGCTTTGGGTTAGATTTCATTCAAAGGTGTTTGCAAGTCAATTTGTTTTTGTTTTTCAAATTACTTTTATTTTTCTACTAAAAAACAAGAGTAAAGTGAAAGTGAAGTCACTCAGTTGTGTCCGACTCTTTGCGAGCCCATGGACTGTAGCCTACCAGGCTACTCTGTCCATGAGATTTTCCAGACAATAGTACTGGAGTGGATTGCCATTTCCTTCTCCAGAGGATCTTCCCTACCCAGGGGTCGAACCCAGGTCTCCCGCATTGTAGACAGACGCTTTACCGTCTGAGCCACCATATCTTTTGAATGATAAAGATTTAAATGCTATAAACAGCCTACATGTTTCTGAGAATTTAAATGAATAAATAAATATTACAACTTTTTAAGATATGGAAAATGGATTCTTAAATCTGTTTTAAACAGTTATGGTAACAAAACATACATTTAAATAATCCCATATGTTAGCTATCACTTATGTTTCATCTGACACAAAAATAGAATGAAAGGTTGCACTTTGAGTCTTAGAAAATATCCATGTAGCTGACCAAATGAACTGTTTACAGATTCCATGCCTTCTTTATTTTCTGAGTTTTCTGATGAGCCTATTGGCAAAGACCAAGCACCTCCTGATTTCCACGCTGACAACCTCCCAGGCACAGTGGCTGTATTCTTTCTCTCTGAGATGCACACTGATTCGCTAGAAGTAACTCTTCACAGCCAATCTGGAGTTCTCACTCCCTAGAGGTGACTGTTCTGGCATCCTCACCTCCCTCAGACACACGTCCAGGTCCTCCAGCTGCTGATCAAGTCCCACGAGGAATCTGTGCAGGAGGCTCTCGTCCCGACCTGCAGAAGAGCCCGTGGTGCTAAAGAGCTGGAAGGTCTGCTGGAGCAACTCGTGCACAACAGCTGTGGCTTCTGTCTTCTCCAGTCTGGTCCCGTGCGCCAGGGTCTGAGGAAATCTGAACTCAGTCCTGTCCCTCAGACAGGACACAATGGGCAGTCTCTCCATCTGACTCCAACGTGTGAAGCTTTCCAGATTGTCGTGGCTCACAGGCAGCTCACAGCCCAGGGAGCACGTGGGGCTGGAGCAGAGCATCACCAGGGCCAGCAGCACAGAGACGGGAGGGCCACTGGGATGCTGTGGGCTTGCAGGACCGCCTGCAGGGAGGTCTAGGCAAGTTCTGAGGGCTTGAGGTGATGGGTGGTTCTGAAGAGTGAGTAGAGAAACCTTCTTTTTCTGGGTTTTTCCACAGTTTGCCCTTTCCTTTCTTTTTCTCCTCTTTATAATGAAATCAATACAAGTGCTAATTTTTGCCGTGATGCCTAGGTGGGGAACACCAAATCACAGGTGCCACTGTGGCTGATATCCACACTGCTGTTAAGTTATGCTTCTCACACTTCCTTAGTTGTTCCTGGGAGAAGATTCTGATCAAAGTCAGAGAAGGGAGAAATATTCATGCAAAATGGTGACTTTTGTAGGTCACCAACTAATGTTCAGTATAAAAAGAGCTTATAAGAGAAGCTTTTGATTTTTCTCATTTTTCCCTCATTTACCCTCATCTCCCTTCTTTAAAAAATTTCATTCATGTATGTACCTTTATGATATCACCTAAATAGGCCTTGGGCTCACTGGAGACATTATAGGGAACAATATCACTGATATCATTTGTTAAAAATGAATTATTTTGCGACTGTAATCCATAATGCACTTTTTAAGGTGATGGTTGTCCTAAAAAATTCATGTTTGCCTGTGTTTATTTCTCTTTCTCCTCTACCACTGCAATATTTCACAGGATATTTTGCCTCAGTCTTTGTATGATAGTACAGATAATCTCATCTCCTTAGATATTTCACAGGGAAGTGATAATCTACCATAGAGTCAGGGATACTGAGGTTGCAGTTACAGTCAACCCTTGTAATGGTATGTCTTTACCAATTCTGAAAGGTACAGATAATTTTTAATAATATTAATGATAGAAATTTTTACATGCAGCCTCTCAGCACAGTGCTTTTAATAAACATGACACTAATCTCCACAGCTTCCCTATGAGATAATTACTATAATTATTGACACATTTGCAAATAAGGAAACTGAAAACTCAGAGAGATTACTTAATTTGCTAACAGTCAGGATTAACTGCATAAGCATGCTTGACCACTGTACTCTTCAGCCTCCACATTATTCCTCATTAACCTTAGGCATTCTCTTTTAGCTACATTATGCACAGTTATAATTAATCCATCTAATTATGTAACATTTGACTGCCCTGACAGATTGTAAGCCCCCTAAAGGCAGTAACGGCGCATGTGGAGAATCCAGGAAGCTGTCTGTCCCAGAGGAAGTGCACAGAGGGGTCTCTGTCCCATTGTTGCTCGTCACTAAGGCATGTCCGACTCTCTTTGATCCCATGGACTACAGCACACCAGCCTTCCCAGTCCTTCTCTATCTCTCAGAGTTTGTTAAAATTCATGTTCATTGAGTCGATCCAAACAATTGAATCATCTCATCCTCTGTTGATCCCTTCTCGTCCTGCCCTCAATCTTTCCCAGCATCAGTGGCTTTGCCAATCAGGCCGCCGAAGTGTTGGAGCTTCAGCTCTGTCCCAGAAGCACTTCTAAGAGAACTATACACACCAAAGTTTAAGGTAGAGCTAGTATTTGAAGACTGTTTCAGAAAATGATAATCTATGAAAACGAAGACAGTAAGAGAAATTTAAATGGATTTTTTAACTTTCTGGATAATTTCTCAAAGTATTATCTCAGGTGGAAGCAGACACTCTCAGAGTTGTAGTTTAGTTGCCATAATCTGCCAGGTTCCTCTCTTCAGTTCAGTTCAGTTCAGTCGCTCAGTCGTGTCCGACTCTGCGACCCCATGAATCACAGCACGCCAGGCCTCCCTGTCCATCACCAGCTTCTGGAGTTCACACAGATTCATGTTCATCGAGTCAGTGATGCCATCCAGCCATCTCATCCTCTGTCATCCATNAAGATGAAGAAGGTGAGAAAAAGAAGATGTGTATAAGAGACAGCCTTATGGGAGAAAGTGAAGAGGAGCCTCTTGATGAAAGTGAAAGAGGAGAGTGAAAAAGTTGGCTTAAAGCTCAACATTCAGAAAACAAAGAACATGGCATCCGGTCCCATCACTTCATGGGAAATAGATGGGGAAACAGTGGAAACAGTATCAGATTTTATTTTGGGGGGCTCCAAAATCACTGCAGATTGTGACTTCAACCATGAAATTAGAACACGCTTACTCCTTGGAAGAAAAGTTATGACCAACCTACATAGCATGTTGAAAAGCAGAGACATTACTTTGCCAAATAAGGTCTGTCTAGTCAAGGCTATGGTTTTTCCAGTAGTCATGTATGGATGTGAGGATGGGAGAGTTGGACTGTGAAGAAGGCTGAGCAACTAATAATTGATGCTTTTGAACTGTGGTGTTGGAGAAGACTCTTGAGAGTCCCATGGACTGCAAGAATGTCCAGCCAGTCCATTCTGAAGGAGATCAGCCCTGGGATTTCTTTGAAGGGAATGATGCTAAAGCTGAAACTCCAGTACTTTGGCCACGTCATGCGAAGAGTTGACTCGTTGGAAATGACTTTGATGCTGGGAGGGATTAGAGGCAGGAGGAGAAATGGATGAGAGAGGATGAGATGGCTGGATGGCATCACTGACTCAATGAACATGAATCTGAGTGCACTCCAGACATTGGTGATGGACAGGGAGGCCTGGCATGCTGCGATTCATGGGGTCACAGAGTCAGACACGATTGAGCGACTGAACTGAACTGTACTGAAGAGAGGAGCCTGGCAGATCATGCCAACTAAACGACAACTCTGAGAGTGTCTGCTTCCACCTGAGATAATACTTTGAGAAATTATTCAGAAAGTTAAAAAATCCATTTAAATTTCTCTTACTGTCTTCATTTTCATAGATTATCATTTTCTGAAACAGTCTTCAAATACTAGCTCTACCTTAAACTTTGGTGTGTATAGTTCTCTTAGAAGTACTTCTGGGACAGAGCTGAAGCTCCAACACTTCGGCCGCCTGATTGGCAAAGCCACTGATGCTGGGAAAGATTGAGGGCAGGACGAGAAGGGATCAACAGAGGATGAGATGATTTGATTGTTTGGATCGACTCAATGAACATGAATTTTAACAAACTCTGAGAGATAGAGAAGGACTGGGAAGGCTGGCATGCTGTAGTCCATGGGATCAAAGAGAGTTGGACATGCCTTAGAGACGAGCAACAATGGGACAGAGACCCCTCTGTGCACTTCCTCTGGGACAGACAGCTTCCTGGATTCTCCACATGTGCCGTTACTGCCTTTAGGGGGCTTACAATCTGTCAGGGCAGTCAAATGTTACATAATTAGATGGATTAGTTACTTATAACTGTGCATAATGTAGCTAAAGGAGAATGCCTAAGGTTAATGAGGAATAACGTGGAGGCTGAAGAGTACAGTGGTCAAGTACCACTTATGCAGTTAATCCTGACTGTTAGCAAATTAAGTAATCTGTCTGAGTTTTCAGTTTCCTTGTTTGCAAACGTGTCAATAATTATAGTAATTATCTCATAGGGAAGCTGTGAAGATTAGTGTCATGTTTATTAAAAACACTGTGCCCACGCTGCATGTAAAAATTTCTATCATTAATATTATTAAAAATTATCTGTACCTTACAGAATTGGTAAAGACATACCATTACAAGGGTTGAATGTAATTGCAACCTCAGTATCCCTGAGTCTATGGTAGATTATCACTTCCCCGTGAAATATCTAAGGACATGAGATTATCTGTACTATCATACAAAGACTGAGGCAAAATATCCTGTGAAATATTGCAGTGGTAGAGGAGAAAGAGAAATAAATACAGGCAAACATGAATTTTTTAGGACAACCAGCACCTTAAAAAGTGCATTGTGGATTACAGTCGCAAAATAACTCATTTTTAACAAATGATATCAGTGATATTGTTCCCTATAATGTCTCCAGTGAGCCCAAGGCCTATTCAGGTGATATCATAAAGGTACATACATAAATGAAATTTTTTAAAGAAGGGAGATGAGGGTAAATGAGGGAAAAATGAGAAAAATCAAAAGCTTCTCTTATAAGTTCTTTTTATACTGAACATTAGTTGGTGACCTACAAAAGTCACCATTTTGCATGAATATTTCTCCCTTCTCTGACTTTGATCAGACTCTTCTTCCAGGAACAACTAAGGAGATGTGAGAAGCATAACTTACGGCTGTGTGGATATCAGCCACAGTGGCACGCGTGATTTGGTGTTCCCCACCTAGGTATCATGGCAAAAATTAGCACTTTTTTGATTTCATTATAAAGAGGAGAAAAAGAAAGGAAAGGGCAAACTGTGGAAAACTCCAGAAAAAGAAGGTTTCTCTACTCACTCTTCAGAGCCACCCATCACCCCAAGCCCTCAGAACTTGCTTAGACCTCCCTGCAGGCGGTCCTGCAAGCCCCCAGAGTCCCAGTGGCCCTCCCGTCTCTGTGCTGCTGGCCCTGGTGATGCTCTGCTCCAGCCCCACGTGCTCCCTGGGCTGTGAGCTGCCTGTGAGCCACGACAATCTGGAAAGCTTCACACGTTGGAGTCAGATGGAGAGAGTGCCCATTGCGTCCTGTCTGAGGGACAGGACTGCTTCAGATTTCCTCAGACCCTGGCGCACGGGACCAGGCTGGAGAAGACAGAAGCCACAGCTGTTGTGCACGAGTTGCTCCAGCAGACCTTCCAGCTCTTCAGCACCACGGGTTCTTCTGCAGGTTGGGACGAGAGCCTCCTGCACAAATTCCTCGTGGGACTTGATCAGCAGCTAGAGGACCTGGACGCATGTCTGAGGGAGGGAAGGACACTGGAACAGTCACCTCTAGGGTGTGAGAACTCCAGATTGGCTGTGAAGAGTTACTTCCAGCGAATCAGTGTGCATCTCAGAGAGAAAGAATACAGCCACTGTGCCTGGGAGGTTGTCAGCGTGGAAATCAGGAGGTGCTTGGTCTTTGGCAACAGGCTCATCGGAAAACTCAGAAAATAAAGAAGGCATGGAATCTGAAAACAGTTCATCTGGTCACCTAAATGGCTATTTTCTAAGACTCAAAGTGCAACCTTTCACTCTATTTTTGTGTCAGATGAAACATAAGTGATAGCTAACATATGGGATTATTTAAATGTATGTTTTGTTACCATAATTGTTTAAAACAGATTTAAGAATCCATTTTCCATTTCTTAAAAAGTTGTAATATTTATTTATTCACTTAAATTCTCAGAAATATGTAGGCTGTTTATAGCATTTAAATCTTTATCATTCATAAGATATGGTGGCTCAGACGGTAAAGCGTCTGTCTACAATGCGGGAGACCTGGGTTCGACCCCTGGGTCGAGAAGATCCTCTGGAGAAGGAAATGGCAATCCACTCCAGTACTATTGCCTGGAAAATCTCATGGACAGAGGAGCCTGGTAGGCTACAGTCCATGGGCTCGCAAAGAGTCGGACACAACTAAGCGACTTCACTTTCACTTTACTCTTGTTTTTCAGTAGAGAAAATAAAAGTAATTTGAAAAAAAAAAACAAAAACAAATTGACTTGCAAACACCTTTGAATGAAATCTAACCCAAAGCCTGATCCTAGAATAAATCTGTACTGAAGTCACCCGAATAAAGAGGGAATGCGGTTACCCACCCTGGGTCATAGAAGGAACAATGAACAATTTGAGGAGGGATTGAATGTGATTCTTGGGACATAGACTAGAGGTGGGAGGGAGATGAGTGAAGAAAGGCCCAGGTCATGCACTCAGGTGCCTGCTTGGGGCCTGTAAGAACTGGAGAACCTTCAAGGATTAGTGGAGAACCACATATATCATACAGAGAAGGCAATGGCGACCCACTCCAGTACTCTTGCCTGGAGAATCCCAGGGACGGGGGAGCCTGGTAGGCTGCAGTCTATGGGGTCGCATGGAGTTGGACACGACTATCCGATTTCACTTTTACTTTTCATTTTCATGCATTGGAGAAGGAAATGGCAACCCACTCCAGTGGATTGTCTGGAGAATCTCTCTCATCTGGAGAATCCCAGTGACGGTGGAGACTAGTGGGTAGCCATCTATGGAGTAGCACAGAGTCGGACACGACTGAAGCAACTTAGCAGCAGCAGCAGCAGCACATACATCATGGGAGGTCC
>SJYW01018911.1:0-18297 GCA_006410735.1 Raphicerus campestris | reverse complement strand
ACTTCCACTGTATAATCATAAGGGATTTGATTTAGGTCATAGCTGAATGGTCTAGTGGTTTTCCCCACTTTCTTCAATTGAAGTCTGGTTTTGGCAATAAGGAGTTCATGATCTGAGCCACAGAGAGCGCCCAGTCTTGTTTTCACTGACTGTATAGAGCTTCTCCATCTTTGACTGCAAAGAATATAATTAGTCTGATTTCGGTGTTGACCATCTGGTGATGTCCATATATAGAGTCTTCTCTTGTGTTGTTGGAAGAGGGTATTTGCTGTGACCAATACATTCTCCTGGCAAAACTCTATTAGCTTTTACCCTGCTTCATTCTGTACTCCCAGGCCAAATTTGCATGTTACTCCAGATGTTCTTGACTCCTAATTTTGCATTCCAGTCCTCTATAATGAAAAGGAAATCCTTTTTGGGTGTTAGTTCTAAAAGATCTTGTAGGTTTTCATAGAACCATTCAACTTCAGCTTCTTCAGCGTTACTGGTTGGGGAATAGACTTGCATTACCATGATATTGAATGGTTTGCCTTGGAAACGAACAGAGGTCATTCTGTCGTTTTTGAGATTGCATCCAAGTACTGCATTTAGGACTCTTTTGTTGACTATGATGGCAACTCTAAAAGGCTACTCTATACTCTAAGGGGCTTTCCTGGTTGCTCAGAGGTTAAAGTGTCTGCCTCCAAGGAGGGAGACCTGGGTTCGATCCCTGGGTCTGGAAGATCCCCTGGAGAAGGAGATGGCAACCCACTCCAGTATTCTTGCCTGGAGAATCCCATGGATGGAGAAGCCTGGTAGGCTACAGTCCATGGGGTCGCAAAGAGTTGGACACGACTGAGCGACTTCACTGTCACTATACTCTAAGGGATTAGTGCCCACAATAGTAGATAAAATGGTCATCTTAGTTCACTGGTTCCTAGAATGTCGTTGTTCACTCTTGCCATCTGTTTGACCACTTACAATTTGCCTTGATTTGCTTGTCTTACCTACAAATAATGGGTTGCCTCACCATTTTGTATTTAGCAGCCCCTAGATCCTTGATAGGGCTTCCCTGGTGGCTCAGACAGTAAAGAATCTGCCTGCAATGCAGGAGACCCAGGTTTGATCCCTGGATTGGGAAGATCCCCTGAAGAAGAGAGTGGCAACCCACTCCAGTATCTAGCCTGGAAAATTCATTGACAGAGGAGCTTGGTGGGCTAGTCCATGGGACCACAGAGACCTGGACACAACTAAGCAACTAACATTTTCTGCTTCCCTCTTTTCTTGGATTCCTATCTCAGTAAAGGATGCTCAGCCTCCATTTGACATAAGAGACCACGTAGTCTCTCCCTACATAAGGGAGAGTTTCTCAAACAGAATGAAAGGCTCCTTACAAAACTGGTAGATGGAGGGGAGCCCTTTATGTTCAAAAAGGCATATTACTGGCATATTATAGAAACAGATGGAGAGATCTGGAGAAGTGCAGAAGCAAAGAGAACTCATAAATGGCCATTTATTCCCATTCTCACCACTCAATTTCTTTTCCTTTTTGTAAAAGAAAGATAATCTTTCTGACTTGGAATTTCTTTTACTAAATGCCTTTAGCCTTTACTGTTAAGAAGANGAGAAGTGCAGAAGCAAAGAAAACTCATAAATGGCCATTTATTCCCATTCTCACCACTCAATTTCTTTTCCTTTTTGTAAAAGAAAGATAATCTTTCTGACTTGGAATTTCTTTTACTAAATGCCTTTAGCCTTTACTGTTAAGAAGATATGAATTAGTATGTGTGATCTTTCTGCAATTTTCTGGTTGAAATTGTCATGAGCTAAGAGTTCTTCATAAAAATGTACATACAGATATATATGAAAGACTTACTAATGAACCTGTTTTCTATGACTGTTTCCTCAAGGGACTTATCAGACATGTCTATTATTTTCATTTCTCAGTGATAAACAGCATGACTCTGAACTTTTGTAAGTTTCAGAGTCTCCATGTCGCTATCCTTCATGTTAATATAAGAATCCCATTGCTCTGGACTGGAATTAAATCGGTACACAACTATTTTTGGTATTAGACCGCTTAAACAGTTTCACCTCAGCCATTTTGCAGGGTGGATATAAAACAGCATGGGCATCATATACATATTCTTTTTCTGAGCTCCATATTTCCTGTTGTTTGCTCATGTAGACATTTTTGGCTGTTTTTCTCTTATATATGTTAATGATTTGGAGCCGGTACCAGCTTGATGGAAGGAAAAATATGCTCCTTTTTTTTTTCTGAGAGAAGCGAAGAAGAGTTGTTCTCACCCTGATTTCCTTACGTGTTAAAGAATGAAGTTCTGTTCATTGTTCATGGAATCCGGTGATGCTGTCGTGAAGAAGATCTGTACCACAGTGGTTAGGGGTGAGGAAGTGGAGGAGCTGCATCCAGACTCACCCCTGCCCTCCAGCACCCAGCCCTGGTGGACCAGGAGGTTTGGGTGCAGGGAGGAGAAGAGCACACAGCGGGAGGGCTGAGGACATGGGGCTCCCTCCTGCCCAGCACCGCTCAGTCACACGTGGTACCTTTAGACTCAACCTGTCTGTCCTTGTCTCTTTTCAGGAGCAGCCTACTGCCAGTTCATGGACATGCTCTTCCCAGGCTGCATTAGTTTGAAGAAAGTAAAATTTCAGGCGAAGTTGGAGCATGAATACATTCACAATTTTAAGCTTCTGCAAGCATCGTTCAAGCGAATGAATGTTGATAAGGTAGGAGACAGATTTGTACCTCCGTAAAAGGCATCGTCTTTGCTTAACCTTTTTGTGCAAAAATCCAAAAACATTTCAAGGGGCTATATCTTGATATCAGTAGGCTGAGTTCTGTACGTGCAGCATAAAGCATAACCCTCACTTCTCATAACCTGGTTGAGGTTTTTATCTAAGGCGATTTCTAAACTTGTAGCCATTCAACTAAAAACTCTAACAGAAATCATGAATGCTAAAATGTTGTTATTCTGTATTAGCAATGCAGGTGAGAAATTTTCACGTTTGCCAGGTGCCACTGTGGCTCTTTGTATGTTTTGTTTCTTTGAAGAAATCATGAAATCCCGTAGAAATGGCATGGCTTTGAATCTTAGCACCGTGACTCGAGCAAGTTATTTAAATTCTTTAAGTATACCGATCTGTAAAATGGGATTGGAACCGCGGTCCCTGTGGTTACGAAGTTAAAGTGAGGGACTGCCTGTCCCAAGTGTCCCGTGTATGTACTCAGATTCTCACTCATTGTCCATAAAATGTTCTTTTACCCCCTTTGAACTTTAAAATTTTGTCCTGGCGTGATACAAATGAAGTTAGGCTGAAGTCCTTTTTCCTGCCATAAGGACTATTGCTGAAGCCCATTTAGTTCATATACATATTAAATTCATAGTCTTTATTTAGGATGTAGCTCTTGGAGGGAGTAAGTTGGAAAGAAATGAATTTTAAATAAGGAAAAAAAAGCAAGGGAGAACTTGGAAAACTTTTCTTTGCATAGTAATAAATAGGCTATGAAATTAAAAAATTAAATATTGGGTTATAAGAGAGGTTAAAAGGAAACAAAAGTTTGCTGAACTGTATATATTTTTAATTTAATGCAGTTAGTGTCTTCAAAGTATATAATTAAAGCATTCTTATCAAAATATTAAGAAAATTTTGGCTTCTCATTATTTGTATTGCAAAACATATATTGTCTTACACATTTCAACCTCTTGAATCATTTTCAAGTTTATGACCTTTGCTGTGGTTAATTTGCAACTTGGCTCCTTGTGTATTTATTCAAAACTAAAGCGAAGAGTGCATCTAGAACTATCACAACCTTGTTAATCAACTATCATCCAATATAAAATAGCAAGTTAAATAAAGAGTTGTGCAAGGTCTCCTTCCTCATTAGCATCATTTCTCTGTACATTTCTGTACTACTTCTGTGTATGTGTTTCTAGATCGAAAAGAGATACCCATTCATGGGTTTATTGACGGAACTTGTATGCAACAAAATTGCGGCTTCATATCCGTAGAAGTGTTCACACAGAGAGCAGGTTAGCCATTGGTAAGAATGTTGAAGATTAAAAAGAAAAGAATGTTGAAGATAAAATTCTCGTACTGTCACTGGAGGGACAGTAACCTTGATGACCTTCATTGGCCTCTGCAGCTTAATATGCTACGATTCTACCCAAAGGTCCTGGTGTAGAGACTGCCCCTGTCCGTGTTGGTTCTAGCTTGTGGCAGCACAGGAGAAGCACCTGTACAGATATTTGCTTGTCACCTCTGATTTTGAACTTATGACCTCGGGACTTTCATTTTGATAGGAAATGCAAAATTAAGTNAAATGGGATTGGAACCGCGGTCCCTGTGGTTACGAAGTTAAAGTGAGGGACTGCCTGTCCCAAGTGTCCCGTGTATGTACTCAGATTCTCACTCATTGTCCATAAAATGTTCTTTTACCCCCTTTGAACTTTAAAATTTTGTCCTGGCGTGATACAAATGAAGTTAGGCTGAAGTCCTTTTTCCTGCCATAAGGACTATTGCTGAAGCCCATTTAGTTCATATACATATTAAATTCATAGTCTTTATTTAGGATGTAGCTCTTGGAGGGAGTAAGTTGGAAAGAAATGAATTTTAAATAAGGAAAAAAAAGCAAGGGAGAACTTGGAAAACTTTTCTTTGCATAGTAATAAATAGGCTATGAAATTAAAAAATTAAATATTGGGTTATAAGAGAGGTTAAAAGGAAACAAAAGTTTGCTGAACTGTATATATTTTTAATTTAATGCAGTTAGTGTCTTCAAAGTATATAATTAAAGCATTCTTATCAAAATATTAAGAAAATTTTGGCTTCTCATTATTTGTATTGCAAAACATATATTGTCTTACACATTTCAACCTCTTGAATCATTTTCAAGTTTATGACCTTTGCTGTGGTTAATTTGCAACTTGGCTCCTTGTGTATTTATTCAAAACTAAAGCGAAGAGTGCATCTAGAACTATCACAACCTTGTTAATCAACTATCATCCAATATAAAATAGCAAGTTAAATAAAGAGTTGTGCAAGGTCTCCTTCCTCATTAGCATCATTTCTCTGTACATTTCTGTACTACTTCTGTGTATGTGTTTCTAGATCGAAAAGAGATACCCATTCATGGGTTTATTGACGGAACTTGTATGCAACAAAATTGCGGCTTCATATCCGTAGAAGTGTTCACACAGAGAGCAGGTTAGCCATTGGTAAGAATGTTGAAGATTAAAAAGAAAAGAATGTTGAAGATAAAATTCTCGTACTGTCACTGGAGGGACAGTAACCTTGATGACCTTCATTGGCCTCTGCAGCTTAATATGCTACGATTCTACCCAAAGGTCCTGGTGTAGAGACTGCCCCTGTCCGTGTTGGTTCTAGCTTGTGGCAGCACAGGAGAAGCACCTGTACAGATATTTGCTTGTCACCTCTGATTTTGAACTTATGACCTCGGGACTTTCATTTTGATAGGAAATGCAAAATTAAGTCAACAGAACTAAGTGCCTGCTTTGACTGGCTAATGCAGCAACAGCATCTAAAACTGTTGATATGTGTTCATGTTTGGCAGAAAGCAAAATACTGTAGCATGTTAATGAAAGGCCCTTATGCTCCAAGAAGGCTGTTTCTAAAATAATCACAGTATTAGCATAAACAAAAGTTACAAAATATTTATAAATAGTACAATACTTATTTTTAATAGAAAATATTTATAAATAGTACCATGAAAAGACCTCTGAAGGTAATACTGATTGGCTTTTTAGGTTACCAATAGGAAAGTACTCCATGAAAAGCTAGCTTCATCTCAGAAATTGACATGAATGCTGAGGCCTTCTGTGACTCCCCTCACCTGAATCGTTTCTCTTTTCCTCCGCACCCCCATCCACCCATGGCACATTAATTGTGTTCCTGTGTACCCCATGAATTACTGTGCCCTGTATTGTGGTTAGTTGCTTTTATTTTATGCTTGTGTCTCTACATTGTAAATAAGTTCCGCGAAAGCTCACTTTGTTTCAGAAGAACCATTAGATTAGTGTGTGTTTTCATTGACTTGAGTTCCTATTCATTGGTATTCTCTAATAGTTACGGTTGGTTTAAGAGCTTATTCCAACACAACTGGACCAAGTGTTACAAAGAAATAAGGAAAACCCATCGAGCTGTTGGGAACAGCACAACATCCCAGATGCAGATGTTTTTAGGGGGCGATGCTCTGGCAGTAAACATTCTATGAAGAGGCTCCGCTCTTCTTGACAGCTCAGGGTATTCCTTATGTTGGAAACTTTGTTCAGATGTGTTAAATATTCCAGGCAAATTTGCTGCAACCTTTTAATTTTCCTTATGGTTTGTTCAGAGGTATTAAACATCCCAGGAGAATCAGCTACACCATTTTAATTTTTCTTTAGTATAATGAAGAATTCTGTGGATTTGGGGATACCACTGGCTAAGACACTAGGGGAGAGGCCAGGAGATGTGAATTGCAGACACAGAGAAATAGTTCTGTTTTGGGAGCTCTTCAGTTGTGTTAAATACAAACCAGCCCCGGGGTTGTGATTCACCTGGTGCTTTTCTATTGCAGGTAATTCCCGTGGAGAAGCTAGTGAAAGGGCGTTTCCAGGACAACCTGGATTTTATCCAGTGGTTTAAGAAGTTCTACGATGCTAACTACGATGGGAAGGAGTATGACCCCGTAGAGGCACGACAAGGGCAAGACGCAATCCCTCCTCCCGACCCCGGCGAACAGATCTTCAACCTGCCCAAGAAGTCCCACCATGCCAACTCTCCCACAGCAGGTACTGGAACAATCTTTCCTGTTGGAAGATGCCTCCAGCCCTCCTGTGCTGTTCTGTGTTTGCTTGGTTCTTCCCAGCAGTCAGTATTTTCACACCTCTGGATGATTTTTATTGTTGTCTGTTTGACCACATCTTCCTAGGAGTAAGTCTAACAATCAGGATTTAAACTATTAAAAAGGCAGAACTATTCACTTGATGTCACTGAAGCTATACAACTTCAGGGATAGATTGTATTTTCCTTTTTTTTTTTTTTGAGAAATTTCAAGTAATGTGATTAGATTTTGACATATTTCTATTGTTTAATTGCTGCCAGTAGAGTCTAGAATATGAACTTGTTAACACTTTTAAATATGGATCATATTCTATAATCCTTCAGAGGAAATTCATGAAAAACCCATCCTGTCTCCTGTGTGGACAGTGCCAGTTTTTATGGGACCACGTTTATCAACACCTCACTTAGCCAACTTTGTCCAAAAGTGAAGTCACTAATGATAAATACTTGGGACTTTAAAAAAATGTTTTAACTTTTCTAGAGAAAAATCTTTGTAAGATATGTTACAACCATTCTTTCCTTTAAAAAAAAAAAAAAANTTGGGGATACCACTGGCTAAGACACTAGGGGAGAGGCCAGGAGATGTGAATTGCAGACACAGAGAAATAGTTCTGTTTTGGGAGCTCTTCAGTTGTGTTAAATACAAACCAGCCCCGGGGTTGTGATTCACCTGGTGCTTTTCTATTGCAGGTAATTCCCGTGGAGAAGCTAGTGAAAGGGCGTTTCCAGGACAACCTGGATTTTATCCAGTGGTTTAAGAAGTTCTACGATGCTAACTACGATGGGAAGGAGTATGACCCCGTAGAGGCACGACAAGGGCAAGACGCAATCCCTCCTCCCGACCCCGGCGAACAGATCTTCAACCTGCCCAAGAAGTCCCACCATGCCAACTCTCCCACAGCAGGTACTGGAACAATCTTTCCTGTTGGAAGATGCCTCCAGCCCTCCTGTGCTGTTCTGTGTTTGCTTGGTTCTTCCCAGCAGTCAGTATTTTCACACCTCTGGATGATTTTTATTGTTGTCTGTTTGACCACATCTTCCTAGGAGTAAGTCTAACAATCAGGATTTAAACTATTAAAAAGGCAGAACTATTCACTTGATGTCACTGAAGCTATACAACTTCAGGGATAGATTGTATTTTCCTTTTTTTTTTTTTTTTGAGAAATTTCAAGTAATGTGATTAGATTTTGACATATTTCTATTGTTTAATTGCTGCCAGTAGAGTCTAGAATATGAACTTGTTAACACTTTTAAATATGGATCATATTCTATAATCCTTCAGAGGAAATTCATGAAAAACCCATCCTGTCTCCTGTGTGGACAGTGCCAGTTTTTATGGGACCACGTTTATCAACACCTCACTTAGCCAACTTTGTCCAAAAGTGAAGTCACTAATGATAAATACTTGGGACTTTAAAAAAATGTTTTAACTTTTCTAGAGAAAAATCTTTGTAAGATATGTTACAACCATTCTTTCCTTTAAAAAAAAAAAAAAACAAAACAGACTTTTTACCAAGCAGAATGTGTTACTGTTAAATGAGGGTCATTATTATAAACACCAGCTGTGATACTGGACAGTTAAACAATGAAATCCTCAGAAACCATGTGTTTCCATTTTAAAACCAGCATTTACACTTGTTAATTTCATAACCTTCATTTTATCAGAATACAAATTCCTTATTTATGCCCAATCTCTAATCAGAATGATTAAAAATGGTTATAATAAGACTTCCCAGATGGCCCAGTGGTAAAGAATCCGCCTGCTGATTCAGGAGATGGAGGAGACACAGGTTCAACTCCTGGGTCGGGAAGATCTCCTAGAGAAGAAAATAGTACCCCACTCCAATATTCTTGCCTGGAAAAGCCCATGGACAGAGGAACCTGGCGGGCTGTAGTCCATGATGCCACAAAGAGGTTGCATGCGGTAGTGAGCAATGAGTACAGGCATCTGGAACTCAAGGAAGTGTCAGCTAGAGATAAACACTTGGTGAGTCTCCCACATCCAGGTGATTGAGGCTGGAAGTTAGTCCTGAGTGAGAAAGGGGGAGTCCCCGAGGAACCTGAACATTTAATGTTTGGGTAGAAAAGGAGGGACTCACCTGGGAGCAGGAAGATGCCAGAAAGATGGAAAGAAATGAGGGAATAACGTGTCAGGGGAGCAGAACAGTTATGTGTCTAAGCCTGTTGAGGAATCCAGTACACTGAGGACGGGGAGGGTCCGTTGGATGTTTCAACTTGGTGGTCTCTTAGTAGAGTGATGGGTCCAGGAATGGGTTAAAGGAATTGGAGGAAGGAAACTGAGGCAGCATAAAAATCCCACCTTTGAAGCCATAGAATTAAATAAGCTTAAAAAAAAATAGACAAGAGACTTCCTTGGTGGTCCAGTGGTTAAGAATCCACCTGCCAGGGCAGGAGACATGGATTCAGTCCCTAGTCCAGGAAGATCCCACATGCCTCCAAGCACCTAAGCCTGTGCTCCACGGCTGCAGAGCCCGTGTGCCTAGAACCTGTGCTCTGCAGCAAGAGAAAAGTGAAAGTGAAGTCGCTCAGTCGTGTCCAACACTTTTCAGCCCCACGGACTGTAGCCTACCACACTCCTCCATCCATGGGACTTTCCAGGCAAGAATACTGGAGTGGATTGCCATTTCCTTCTCCAGAGGATCTTTCTGACCCAGGGATCAAAGCCAGGTCTCCCGCATTGTAGGCAGACACTTTACTGTCTGAGCCCACAGTAAGAAACCCAACCACTGCAACGAAGAATAACCCTTGCTCACCACACCAACGAAGACCCAAAGCAGATGTAAATAAATAAACTAAGCACAGATCTTTGGGAACACATACACTTAAGGGCAAGAAGAAAACCCTTGCTAAACTGAGAAAAGGAGGAACATCAGGGAAAAAACAGCTCAATAGCAGAGTAGGACATTTCTAGCAAGAGGGCCCACCAATAGCACCAACTATTAATTGTGGAGAGCTCAGATAGGATGAAGCCTGAAAATAGGCTGAGGAAATCTGGCTCCTGGGAGGTGATTAATTGTCCTTGAGCAAAATTGGTCTGTTGAAATGCTGAATCCATCCACCTTGATGGCAGCGGCTTAACAAGGGTGTTTTATACACAGCTGTGAACGTGATGTGGGGAGAGGAGATTCTGCCTTCACCAAAAGGTCAGGAAAAAGGTGGAGGAAAATAAAAACATTTTGATGGCATGTTTCCCCATTTTGATGGGGAAGAGCTGACAGACACTTTAGAAAGTTAGACTAGGGGGGACAATGGTATTGTCTTGGATTTGATTTTGTTTCCTTTTCGGACAAGGCACAAGGAGCCGGTTTGTAAGATGAGAGAAAGATTCCCATCTTCCACCAGGAGAAACTGGTGGAGCGTGACCCTGAGGCTGGAGGGAAAAAACAGGGTCAGGGCCATCAAAAGAGGTTTGGAGAGGAAGGGGACTGTGTTTACCTTTTGGGGGGACAGAGGTGCTGGAAGAGGTTGTGTAAAAATGAAGCCCCAGGGTAACTGGGGAACCAAAATGTACGGCGGTTTAAATTGGCCTTCAGCTTTGATCAGGGGCTGTCATTCTTTCCGGACCAGAATCGAGAAGGGGAGTGCTGTGCCTCCTCCGGAGCCAAAGAGATACAGGCAGATGGAGGTGGGGGGACAAGGAGGTGCAAAAACCAAGATCGACTGGTAGCGCTGGCCTTGGGCTCTTTTTCTGCAACTGCTCATGATGTTCCAATTCATCTTGAATCGCAGCTGCCACTTTCTCAAGCTTTCAGCAGTAGACCTGGACAGGTCTCAAAACATTTTTCTTCTGCAGTCATAACGTGTCCTTAAACTGGTACCAACCCCCACCCCCCTCCACAACACACACACACACACACACACAAAAGAACTGTCCTTGTGCCGCCTTGGCCTTGCTTTCCAGGAACTCCCTCATCTGTCTTTCACAAAAGCCACAGAGAACCTTGTGCCATTTTGATAGAAAGAATGTCCATGAACCTGGAAGAGAAATAATATTGTTTCCAGAGCTTAACTTCTCAGGTGACAAAGCTCGGGAAACATGATAAATTTGGTTTCTCGTGTTCGGGAAGGCAGTGTTCCTCAGGCTTGTATTCCTGATGCCTTGACCGCACTCACCTCTCTGGTCCTAGTCAAGGAGAAAGGATATTTCCAGGAGTCAGACCAGCCATCCCCTTTTCTACAAACCATGTCCTGACTCTTAGACACGGTGGGGTAGTAAAACTACACTGAAAAAATGATAGCCCGGGTATGCACCACATGTATACATCACCATGACAGATAGAACATTGTTTTAAAAGCTATCATAGAAGAAAGACTCCTATAAATACAGTGAGAGCGCATTTTCCCCCCTAGGGGTCATGTATCCAACTCTTGGGAAAGCAGCCAAGAAAATGTAAGCCAGAATATTCTAAAAGTTAGAATAGGTATAGAATCTGTGCTATCAAATTCATATGCTTTAGAAAGGGAGAGTTCCTAGAATACTTATCCAGAGCCTATTTGCTCTTTCCTTTACATTTATTTGATTTTTTTTTAAATTGACATACAACACTATATTAGTTACAGGTGTATAATATAGAGACTTGTCATTTGTATACATTACAAAGTAATCACCACAGTGATTCTAATTGCCATCTGAACCATACAAAGTTAATACATTCATGACTATATTCCTTATGCTGTGTTTTATAACCTCTTGCCTTATTTACTTAATAACTGGAAATGTGTGTTTCTTGATCCACTTTATTTGCTCTTTCTTAATTTGGATAGAACTATAGCAAACACGGGGGTATGGTTTCTCAGCATGTACCTTATTAGGGCAAGGGGTACAGTGATAGCAATAGAAAGTATAAGTATCGGTAAAAGAAAATACAAAACACCCAGAATGTTATCAGGGGTCCAGCAGCCTGAGGTATTTATTGCTGAGTCACAGAGCGCCATGTGTCTCAGTCGTCCTCAGGATCCACACGATACCAGCGGGTACTAGCTGATACACTCAGACGTCCCTTCTAATTCTTAAGATTTTAATTTTCTCCTGATAATCATCTCTCCCATAAACTGTATTACAGTCTCAAAACTGGCCTCTCTGCCTCTTGTCTAAAACCATTCAAAGCCATCCTCGTACACAAATCTGATTTTGTCCATCCAAAGGAGTTCCCTGGTGGCCTGGTGGCTGGGATTCTGGGCTTTCACTACCGTGGCCCATGTTTAGTCCCTGGTCAGGGAGCTGAGATCCCGCAAGCTGTGCTGCATGGCCAGAAAGAAAAAAAAAAAAATTAAGACAAATTAAGCTGCTTGATGAGGTGAGGGCCCCCAGCTGTCTGGGAAGTTGACCTACCTACATCAGTTATTTCACAGTGATGCCAGGTTAGTAACACTCGGAAGTAATTTGTTTCCACCTCTAAACCTTGGTCATTTCTTAATTATCTGCATTAGTGAAAACAAGCAATGTCTTGTATAATTGAAACTAAGAGATGGTCTTTATTTTTTTTTTTTTCACTTTGGCTTTGAAAAATTTGGTCTGTTTTTCAGTGGCTTTATCTCTCTCTAAATACTTCCGTAAGCTCATATTAAAGCGAACGTGCAGGTCCTGGCTGTCATACCTGAAGAGCGTATGCGGGAGCCACAGTGTGCCTCGTGGCAAAGAGGC
Source organism: Raphicerus campestris (assembly GCA_006410735.1). Taxonomy (NCBI): domain Eukaryota; kingdom Metazoa; phylum Chordata; class Mammalia; order Artiodactyla; family Bovidae; genus Raphicerus; species Raphicerus campestris. The sequence goes on along the minus strand of SJYW01018911.1, from coordinate 5,789 downwards.
CATGTTAGCATTGGGAAAAGAGACCATGGGATGGATTATCCACATTGATAATTAAGAAAGGACTGTCTGCATGGGAGGAAAAAAATTGTGTTTTTACATCATACAGAGTGCTTATACAGCCTTGCACCATAGGTTATTTGCTTGTGTACAAAATAGATGTACTACAGATGCTCGGTAGGTTCTGTCTCTGTGAGAATGTGCCAGATTTTTTGCCATTTCAGTACAGAGAACAGGATATTCTGTGGATTCAGAGAAGCTGTAGAGCTTGTTGGTGTCTGTGTATATTTGAGTAACTTAGCTAGGCTATAGAAAGCTTCAATATGGCATAGGCTTTTGCTAAGGATGAATGGCTGCCTGGCAAAGTCTTATTCTATCTCCATCCTGAGAAACTGCATCTTGAATTGCTTTTGATCTGCCAACTAGGAACATGTATTAAAATGCACATTTTCATAATGACAGATATCTATTAAGTGCATGTATCATTGTGAGTCATGTTTATAAATTTATTGCTGCCAGCTATATCTGCAACTTGAGATATCTGTCAGAGGGATCAGTTTTTATGTGTGAGCACTTACTAAACTTAAAAGGAAATTTGAAGTTGCGGTTCCTATAGCAACCACAGCTTAGACATGTTGCAAATCCACATATATTAATGTACTTAAATCAAACTCCCATATACAAATATAGTGTGGTGGATTTAGAGTTGCTATGGAAATTGATTCTGAGCTTTCTCTTTTCCTTAGGGACTTGAGCATTCCAGCCTCAAAATAAGATTAAACAGAAATACTAGAAAAATGATTTCAAAAAGGAAGCAACCTAAGACATAGAATAGAATAAAGCATTTGAATGATCATAATTAAATTCCTAAATGGAGATTTAAATAAATCCGAACAGCATTTTTCAGAAACTGCATTGAGTATATGAATACTCTTACTCTCAATTATTTTTAATTTGGGGTTCTTGAAGGCTGTTGATACAACCTTAACAAAGTGATTGTGTTTATTTACCAGTGTTTGCATATTTTTTGAGTACCTATAATCTAAGCATCACCGATCACCACTGGGTAAAGAAGAGTTGCTTTTACTTTCCCACAAAGTTTAATTTGTTTTATGTCTTTTAGGAGGAGCAGTGAAATGTAGCAGTTTACAGTGGTTTTTAAAAATCCTTGTTCTGATCTTGATTTTCTGGCCCAGAATGTGGTCTGTCTTGGTCATTGTCACTTGAAAAGAATATGCATTCTGCAGTTGTTGGTTGTATGATGTTTTAGAAATATCAATATGAGGATAGTAGATGGTGTTATTCAGATCATCTATGTTTTTACTGCTTTTTCTTTTTAGTAGTTACCAAGTTCTAACAGTCGCTGCAGAGAGCATTAACATTAATTATGGAATTATCGATGTGTCCTTTTAATTCTGGGCTTCCCAGGTGGCTCAGTGGTAAAGAATTCAGCTACCAATGCATGTGAGCCATGGGCTCACAGTTAGACACAGCTTAGCTACTAAACAGCAGCAACTCTTTAATTGTAGCAATTTTTGTTTCCTGTGTTTAGGGCTCTGTGGTTAGGTTCATAGGAAATTTCTGATTGTTGAGTCATCCTGATAAATTGACCTTTCTATTTCATGAGGTACCCCTCTTTATCTTTGGTAAAAGGTATCTCTGTCTTAAAGTCTATTTTATCTAATATTAATGTAGCCACTCCAACTTTCTTATGCTTACTGTTTGCATGGTGTATCTTACTCCATATAGGTAAATTTCTACCTATCTTTGTCTTGATATTTAAAGTATGTTTCTTATAAACAGCATGTAATTGCGTCTTGCATTTTCTATTCATTCTGGTAGTCTGTGGACATTGGAGTGTCCAGTTCATTGTTAATTTACTTATTGATTTGGCTGGAGTTAGAGCTACCATATTATCATTTGTTTTCTGCTTGTCCCCTCTGTTTTTTTATATTTCTCTTTCCCTGTTGTCTTCTGAATTAAAAAAATTTTAGTATTTCATCTTATTTTATCTATTGCCTTTTTAACAGTATCTCTTTGCATAATTTTTTTCAGTAGTTTAAGAATTACCATATATATTATATTCTTGCTTTTTCACAGTGTACTTTATACCATTTCATATAAAATGTGGAACCCTGACATCCCTTCCCTCCAATGTTCTTTGTTTTGCCTATCATACATATTATACTATAAGCATACATACATTATAAATGCCACAAGACAATGTTATAACTTTTGTTTTAAATCAGTACTGTATTGTACAGTGGCTTTTGAGCACTTGCAGTGTGCTTATTCCACATTGAAATGTGTTGTATGTATAAAATGCATGCTGAATTTAGAAGACTTGGTATGGGAAAAATATAAAGCTAGCTTGATGATTTTTATATTATTACATGTAGAAATGATAATTTGCATATATCGTGTCTATTCGACATGTATTAAACATTAATTTCAAGATTTTTTTAATGTGGCTACTAGAAGCAGTTTATTTACATGGCTCCTATTATATTCCTATTAGGCAGTGCTGCTTTTAAATAGCCATATGAATTTTAAAGACATTAAGAGAAAATTTTATTTTTCATATTTTTTCTGTTTCCAGTGTTCTCCATTCATTCATGAACATCTGAGTTCCCTACTAATTTCATTTCTCTTCAGACCCAGTAACTTTAACAGAGAAAAAGAAGTTATCTCTTGTAAAACAGGTGCAGTGACAGCAGATTCTTGTAGTTTCCTTTTTCTGTGAATGGCTTTATTTCACCCTCATCCTTGAAGGATATTTCCTAGATAAAGAATTCAAACGGATCTTGTATTCTTCCCTCTCTCCCGTTACGGCTTCCCTGGTGGCTTAGCAGTAATCTGCCTGCAATGCAGGCGATGTGGGTTCAGTCCCTGGGTGGGGAAGACCCCGTGGAGCAGGAAATGGCAACCCACTCCAGCAGTCTTGCCTGGAGAATCCCATGGACAGAGGAGCCTGCAGGGCTTTGGTTTATTGGGTCGCAAAGAGTCAGACATGACTGTAGTGACTGTAGTGACTGCGCACGCTGTCCCATTAAAGATGTCTTTCCACTTTCTGTGGCCAGAATTGCATGGTCACGCTAATCACCTTCCCCTGTAGTCATAGGCTGTTTTCTCTGGATGCAGTCAAGATTTCTTCCTCTGTGGGTTTCAGTAGTGTGACTGTGATGTGCCTAAGCAAAGTTCTCTTTGAATTTATCTTATTTTGGAGTTCATTAAACTTCTTAAGTCTCTAAGCAAATATCTTTTACCATATTGGGGAGATTTTCAGCATTTTTTTTTTGAGTATTTTTTTCAGCTTCATTTTCTGTAACCTATATTTCTAGAACTTCATTTTTCCATATATGAGAGCTTTGAATATTATCCCTCAGGTCTCTGAGCCTCTGTTCATTTTTTCCCAGTATTCTCTATTCTTTAGATGGTTTCTATTAATTAATGAATCTTCAGGTTGACCCTCTTCTTTGTCGTCTCCATCTACTGCTGAGCATTTTTTATATTTCAACTATTTCTTTCATTTTTTTTTTAAATTTCCCTGTTGAGAGTGCCTGTCTTTCATTTATTATAAGCATACTTTACTTGATGGGAATGCTCATGATGGATGCTTTAAAGTTCTTGTCTGCTATATCCACCATTTCTTGACTCTTCATATGCTGAGTAATTTTGGATTGCATCCTAGACACTGTGATGTGATGTCATGGAGACTCTGGATTTTGTTTCATTGCTCTGTTGAGTGTTGATGTTTCTTATTTAACAGGCTTTAATTCAAGAGTCCAAGTAAAAAGTACTCAAGAAGCTAAATTCCACTCAGAAGTTCTAACCTTGACCTCAGGGCTGTACCATTATACAAGACCTTTGTCCTTATTATTGCCACAATGTAAGGCTTCATTTACCTTTTGAGAAACTCCACTCTTTACATACAAATGTTGGTCTCAACCCCAAAGTCATCATTTACTCCAAGAAATGCATATTTTTCATATCTTCTCCTTAGACTGAAACAGCCCATAATGACATTTACTCCCGAGAACTCCATTAGGACGAGCACGGCAGCGTCACCTTTCTTGTCCCGTCAGTCTCCCCATCAAAAGGAGTCGTGCCTGTTTGTTCTTACAACTTCCCCGCGTGTATCAGCCTGGTACTGCTGTCCCACAGTCCCCAGTCACTAACCACATACTCTGTTATCCACATACCTACTTCAAGGATCAAATGTTGATTTTTAAAAAATCATGCACTATCTTGGAAGAAGGAAGAAAATCATGCACTATCATAACAAGGAAGAAATGCATTTTTCTTACCAGTCCCATAATTAGCAAGACTNCAAAAGGAGTCGTGCCTGTTTGTTCTTACAACTTCCCCGTGTGTATCAGCCTGGTACTGCTGTCCCACAGTCCCCAGTCACTAACCACATACTCTGTTATCCACATAACTACTTCAAGGATCAAATGTTGATTTTTTAAAAATCATGCACTATCATGGAAGAAGGAAGAAAATCATGCACTATCATAACAAGGAAGAAATGCATTTTTCTTACCAGTCCCATAATTAGCAAGACTGCTTTTTAAATGAGTGTTAGCACTTCTCCTTATTATATGAACAATGTATCTTTCATTCAATCCCTGCCCTCCATCAGCATGGCACGCCCTTGGCCTGTTTGTATTGAGGAATCATCTCCTGAGATGCACACCAATGGCTGCTCCTTTAGCTACAGTTAGGCCTGGCGAAAATGGGGGCATGGGGTGGATTATAGTGGTCCAATAACTTAGATTCTTAAAGGACATTCCCTACTCCTTGGAAGGAGAGTAGGGGTAAAGGTGGCTTTACTTCTCCAGTTACACATCTATCATATGTGAAATATATAAGCTAGATGTCAGGATACTTTTCTCCTTGAAGTATAGTTAAAACTGTGTTCCTCTATCTGTAACAGTGATAAAACCACAGCGTAAAATACGAGCAGCACTCTGCCTTGCAGGATACTGAATATCTGCGAGTTTGGAATATTGGGCACAAAGGGAAACAGAGAGTTGTGAAGAACTGAGGAGCCTCAGAGAGGACTCTTCTGGCAGTGTCTGTGGAAGAGGCTGGGGCTGCTTCCTGGGAAGAGATGGCGCGTCTTGCTTTTCTATCCTAATGTGTTTCAGGAGACAGCACCTTTGAAAGATGACTTACTAATTCAGTGTATCACAGGTTAGGGTTTTTGAAATCTATGAAATTTTAATGGAAGTTAGGGAAAGGGAAAACATGTAAATTTCTGTTGTTGTTTGGTCACTAAGTCTGACTCTTTGTGACCCCATGGACTGCAGCGCACCAGGCTTCCCTGTCCTTCTCTATCTCTTGGAGTTTGCTCAAATTGAGGTCCATTGAGTCAGTCACGATATCTAACCATCTCACCCTCTACCTCCCCTTCCTCCTCTTGCCTTCAGTCTTTCCTCGCATCAGTGTTTTCCAATGAATTGGCTCTTCGCATCAGATATAGAGGGAGTTAAGTATTGAATACACTGAATGCCCGCTATTGTTCTAAACACTTAACNCTTCAGTCTTTCCTCGCATCAGTGTTTTCCAATGAATTGGCTCTTCGCATCAGATATAGAGGGAGTTAAGTATTGAATACACTGAATGCCCGCTATTGTTCTAAACACTTAACCTGTTTGAGCTCAGTTGAGCTTCACAGCAGTCCTAAATGGTAGACAGTCCCCATCCCACCCCTATTTTAGAGTTGAAGAAATGGAGGCACAGAGATATTCAATAACTTGTCAGCGTCACACACTGAAAACTGGGAGCCC
>SJYW01018909.1:227970-261955 GCA_006410735.1 Raphicerus campestris | reverse complement strand
CCCCCCGCCCCGGGCCCCCCCCCCCCCCCCCCCAACGCCCAGAGGCTGCCTTCTGCTCAGACACAAAGCTGCCCTCCGGCTCGCCAGGCCCTCCATCAGCCACAGGCTCAGCACTCACCCCGTGTCCTCCAGCAAGAGCCGCGCCACAGTCCACGCACCTGTGCAGACGGTGGGGATGCCTGCAGAGAGACACCTGGTCACCCCAGCCCGGCGCTGGCCACCTGGACCAGCCCGATGGGGATGCATGCGGGAGCCTTTGTGAGCCCCCTGCCAGCAGGGACAAGGGCTTTCTGGTGGACAGATTAATGGAAACTCTTCATAAATACAGAGAAGGCAATGGCACCCCATTCCAGTACTCTTTCCTGGAAAATCCCATGGACAGAGGAGACTGGTGGGCTGCCGTCTATGGGGTTGCACAGAGTCAGACACGACTGAAGTGACCTGGTGGCGGCGGCTTCATAAATACACAGGCTTACCCTCACACCTTACTAAGCAGCGAAGATAAATACGTGTTTGAAGATGTCACAGGCTTGAAATACATGTGTTTCTGGATGTTAGTACCAATGTGCTGGAGAGGCTGTGTCTCGACTTGGCAGAGACCTGAAGGAGCGCCCCTCGTTGTGAAGGTGGGGTCCCGCAGCTTCACCCCTTTCTGATTCCAGCTTAGGCAGAGCCCCGCTGATGAGCACGTTAGGGGGACCTCAGTGGGGATGGTCTCCCTGCTCCTCCCAGGCCCCTTCTTCCTGACTTCCTCCCCACGCCCCGCCCTGGTTGGGGTTCACCCCAGGAATGAGTCACAGTGGATTTAAACCAGATTCTGGGGCTTCCCTGGTGGCTCAGCTGGTAAAGAATCCGCCTGCAATGTGGGAGACCTGGGTTCAGTCCCTGGGTTGGGAAGATACCCTGGAGAAGGGAAAGGCTACGTACTCCACTAAGAATACTTAGAATTCCATGGACTGTGTAGTCCATGGGGTTGCAATGAGTTGGATACAACTGAGCGACTTTCACTTTCACCTTCTGGCTCCCGAAACATTAAGGTGTTGACTTTCTTCCTCCAGGGGCTGCCCGGGGTTTTTCTGAGCGGAGAGCGTCTCTGCGGGTAGGTCTGAGGGGCACCTGGCAGGCAGGGCGAGTCCTTACCCCATCCCATCAGGAGGTAGGCCCGGAAGCGCCGGCCGGGGGCGAAGATGGCCACGAGCAGGGTGTGGAGATAGAGCCCCTCCACGAGCAGCCAGTAGAAGTTGGCCATGATGCAGTACTGGAAGAAGACCAGGCTCAGCTTGCAGCCCACCTGCACAGGAGGGGCCGCGTGAGCCCGCCGCAGCCGCCGCCCCGGGTCCTGCCGCGCGAGCAGCGCGGAGCTGCCTCCCGGAGGCGGAGCGGCGAGGCTGCAGCTGCGGAGGGCGCCGGGCGGGCAGACGCCCGAGGGGGCGCTCCCCCTGAGCAACCGCGCGGGCCGGCCGCCTCGTCTCCACGAACCCTCCGCTCACTCCCACCTCCCTCCTCACTGTACACTCTTAGCAAGGGACAAGAATAAAGTGAAAACCAAGAGAAACCCACCAAACAAAATATTTCCTCTGGTGTTTAGAAGGGAAATTTAGGCTTTAGATCACTAAGCTTATATAAACGCACTGAAAACAACCCCCCAGCACTTTTATTTCTATTGTTCTGTATCTTTACAGCCTGCTGCCCAAATACATACTTGTGGACAGAGGCTGTGGACACACCGATGCGTGTGGATAGACCCACACTCGTGCACCTGGTGGGCAGGCAAGAAGCGCGCGGCAGCCCTCCAGGCGGGCGCCGGCTGCGAGGAGCGCTGACCTGGAGCGGCTCCACGTCGCCAGGACGCTCGCTCCCATTGCCTGGCACTAGGGTTCGCCTGCTCTGTTTCTTTCCAAGGCGGTTAAGGTTTACCAGTGCCGAGTGTGGGGCGGGGGTGCGGCATGTGGAGGACACCAGGGCTGGGCCGGGGGAGTGGAAAGAGGCACACAAAAACCCAACGATGAGACCCTGGGACTGGCGCCCCCATGCTGGAACAGTGACAGAGGCGGGTCTGGGTGTGGGAGAGAGGGAGCCCATGCCTGAGGGTGGAGGAGCCCACGCGAGCCCCGCTGGCTGCGGCAGGAGCACCCTGCACTCGCGGCGCCCAGCTCTGCTTGTTACAGCTTAAATACATGTGCCCTTCACCGCCTCCAGGCTCTCTCCAGGCCCCCCTGACCGAGTGGTGGTGGAAGATAGAAACCAAGGAGTGTGTTCCTGGCGGGATGGTCACATAGACTACATCACACCTTCCAGACTCAAAGGAGACTCAGAGAGTTTCCAAGATAAACTGCTGAAGGAGGAAAAAGAAAGTGTGTTCAAGGTGATTCCAATTCCTTCTTCTTGGTAAAAGGTTTGAAATGCCATGTCTGCACTTCCCTACAGCTCCTACGCCATCAACACACTCCAAGGGCAGAGGCTCTGGGGTGAGCGGCTGTCTGCTGACCTTCAGTCGTGGGAAGGCCGAGAGGCCAGCGGCCAGGACTGCACCCTGCTTGGTTTCCAGCGGGCCCTTGGCTAGTCCTGTGCCATCTGGGAGCCTCTACCATCCATGGCAGCCAGGCGTGCAGGGCGCTGAGCCCCAGGGTCTGCAGGAGGTCATGCTGAAGGTCAGCCTTAGGTGGCCCTTGGGTCGCTTCTTTTCTCCAGACTGACACCCAAAGCAGGGAGTGCAGACAAGGCGGTCCCTGTGTGTGTGTGGGCTGGCCTTGGCCAGGACGGAAGCAGGTTCTGTCTCTAGGCCCACTTTATGAGCCAATAAAGCTGGCTTCTTTGAGGCCAACCCCTTGCAAATGGCGAGAAAGCTGCTCCCATGCCCATGACTGTCAAAAGCGCAGTCCGGGCCACACTTGGAAACGCTCGCCTCTCGGGCCCTGTGGGCACATAAGCAGTTCCCTATGGTGCTGGGGAGACTCACAGAGCCCACGGGTGCTAAGAGCCAGCAAACAGGAGATCTTACTTAAACGTGTGGAAGTGACGGCCACAGGGCTGGGGAAGGAGGTTTTGTCACCTCTGCGGGCCTGAAGCCCGGAGCCCTCACTGCTCAGCGAGCAGCAGAGGCGGGGGCCGTGGCCACGGCCACTTCAGCGGTTTCCGGTGTCTTGTGTGCCAGCTGCTCCACACTCGGGGACGTGGGCTCCCCCAGCACCACTCAAAGCCCCTGTCTTCAGAGCTATCTTGCCAGGGTTGGAGCCAAACTTTCTTGATGGGACAGACTGTGAAGAGTGTATGTGTGCCTGGATGTGAGCACACACTGCTGCGTGTCTGCATGCACACATGTGAGCACACACATGGCTGCGTGTCTGCATGCACACGTGTGAGCATGCACTGCGGTGTGTCTGCATGCACACATGTGAGCACACACTGCTGTCTGCATGCACACGTGTGAGCACACACTGCTGCGTGTCTGCATGCATATGTATGAGCACACACATGGCTGTGTGTCTGCATGCACACGTGTGAGCACACACATGGCTGCATGTCTGCATGCACACATGTGAGCACACACATGGCTGTGTGTCTACATGCACACGTGTGAGCATGCACTGCTGTGTGTCTGCATGCACGTGTGCACCTGTGTGTGTCGACAGGCTCTGCTCACTTCCCTTCCTCCTGCTCCCTCTCCCCCCTCTGCCCCTCTATTCTATCCTGAGCTGTGGAGCCCAGGACCCTCGGCAAAGTCAGGCCCCCAGCCCAACCTCCTGCCCTCCTCTCTGGGAGTACCCCTGTTCAGACATTTCAGACCTCTGAGTTTGCCCCCAACGCCCCAGGCAGGTGGGACTCGGGGCCGGGACATCCAAGTTCCCATCCCTCCACCCCCACCTCCCTCAGCCCGGAGCCGGCCAGGTCCTCTGTCTACACAGCAGGTCAGCACACTGCTCAGGTCAAGGGCCTGGTGTCCGTGGGTCCATCAGGGTCACTACATCCTTTAATGAAGGAGGAGCTAAGTAAGGAGGGCTCCTTGGAGCAGAGCTCTGAGTAAGGCAGAAAAGCAGTGGAAGATTTCTCAGCAGGAGGAGAACCGGGTCTCCCTGGTCCTGGCCTCTGAGGGACCCCCATCTGTGCAGAGACTCCATCCTGGGACAAGAGTCCCCTCCTGCCTGGGGTGGGAAGTCCGGGTGGAGTGCCGTGCTGCTGATTTCACTGTTGCAGTCAGTCCACACGCCTTGCGGAGGGACTGTCCCCAGGGGTGTATTAACCTGAGGGCCACAAGCAGCTGCTCTACAGTGTGATAAAGGCTTTACTGTCTTAGAAAGACCCTGACTCAGATCTCTTCAGGCCAGAGGAGCGGAGTCAGCAAATAGGTCTATCCATGCCGGATGCCAGTGGAGAGCCGGTGGAGAGCCGGGTCTGGCTCCGCATGGAAGAGCCGATCTGACCGGGTGACATGAAGACCCCTGGAGGAGAGAAGTTCTGGACCACGGCATGCTCAATGAACGCACCAAACTGAGCTTCCTTCTAAAGCCCCACTAAGTCCACCGCGTGCCCGACCTGCACCGCAGAAACTACCAGTCCAGGTGATCCCTGCACAGGCCATTCAGGTGCCAGGGCCACGCTCCCCTAGGTGGTACCCGTCCTGCCAGCTGGAAGCACCCACCGCTCGGAATCCCAGACACGGGGGAGAAAACGGCGTCATGCGTGCCCACCCGTGTCCCCTTCTTCCAGCCCCCAGCTGCTGCTGGTCCCCGGCGGTGCCCTCGAGCAAGTCTGGTTTTGCCCGTGTCAGTGTTCGGGGCATGACCTCCCAGCGGGCAGCGCCTGTGCCCCTCATTCGTGGCACCTGCTGCCCAGAGATGCTCTGAGCGCAGGCCGGACCACTCCCTGCCCCCCGACTGGGGCCTCGGTGCAGCTGGCTCTGGATCTCATCCCAGACGTTGGTCGGAGGCATGGCGGGAGTAAACAAGGCCGCCTAGAGGNCATGCACACGTGTGAGCATGCACTGCTGTGTGTCTGCATGCACGTGTGCACCTGTGTGTGTCAACAGGCTCTGCTCACTTCCCTTCCTCCTGCTCCCTCTCCCCCCTCTGCCCCTCTATTCTATCCTGAGCTGTGGAGCCCAGGACCCTCGGCAAAGTCAGGCCCCCAGCCCAACCTCCTGCCCTCCTCTCTGGGAGTACCCCTGTTCAGACATTTCAGACCTCTGAGTTTGCCCCCAACGCCCCAGGCAGGTGGGACTCGGGGCCGGGACATCCAAGTTCCCATCCCTCCACCCCCACCTCCCTCAGCCCGGAGCCGGCCAGGTCCTCTGTCTACACAGCAGGTCAGCACACTGCTCAGGTCAAGGGCCTGGTGTCCGTGGGTCCATCAGGGTCACTACATCCTTTAATGAAGGAGGAGCTAAGTAAGGAGGGCTCCTTGGAGCAGAGCTCTGAGTAAGGCAGAAAAGCAGTGGAAGATTTCTCAGCAGGAGGAGAACCGGGTCTCCCTGGTCCTGGCCTCTGAGGGACCCCCATCTGTGCAGAGACTCCATCCTGGGACAAGAGTCCCCTCCTGCCTGGGGTGGGAAGTCCGGGTGGAGTGCCGTGCTGCTGATTTCACTGTTGCAGTCAGTCCACACGCCTTGCGGAGGGACTGTCCCCAGGGGTGTATTAACCTGAGGGCCACAAGCAGCTGCTCTACAGTGTGATAAAGGCTTTACTGTCTTAGAAAGACCCTGACTCAGATCTCTTCAGGCCAGAGGAGCGGAGTCAGCAAATAGGTCTATCCATGCCGGATGCCAGTGGAGAGCCGGTGGAGAGCCGGGTCTGGCTCCGCATGGAAGAGCCGATCTGACCGGGTGACATGAAGACCCCTGGAGGAGAGAAGTTCTGGACCACGGCATGCTCAATGAACGCACCAAACTGAGCTTCCTTCTAAAGCCCCACTAAGTCCACCGCGTGCCCGACCTGCACCGCAGAAACTACCAGTCCAGGTGATCCCTGCACAGGCCGTTCAGGTGCCAGGGCCACGCTCCCCTAGGTGGTACCCGTCCTGCCAGCTGGAAGCACCCACCGCTCGGAATCCCAGACACGGGGGAGAAAACGGCGTCATGCGTGCCCACCCGTGTCCCCTTCTTCCAGCCCCCAGCTGCTGCTGGTCCCCGGCGGTGCCCTCGAGCAAGTCTGGTTTTGCCCGTGTCAGTGTTCGGGGCATGACCTCCCAGCGGGCAGCGCCTGTGCCCCTCATTCGTGGCACCTGCTGCCCAGAGATGCTCTGAGCGCAGGCNCCCTCGAGCAAGTCTGGTTTTGCCCGTGTCAGTGTTCGGGGCATGACCTCCCAGCGGGCAGCGCCTGTGCCCCTCATTCGTGGCACCTGCTGCCCAGAGATGCTCTGAGCGCAGGCCGGACCACTCCCTGCCCCCCGACTGGGGCCTCGGTGCAGCTGGCTCTGGATCTCATCCCAGACGTTGGTCGGAGGCATGGCGGGAGTAAACAAGGCCGCCTAGAGGGCCCGGCCCCGTACAGCCTTACCCAGGAGGACGGCAGGTCCGGGCAGTGCAGCGTCCCGGAGCTGGAGTACAGCACGTCGTCCTTGACCAGCACCGAGACGGCCCGCAGGATGAAGGACAGGAACAGGTTCAGGTGGATGCAGTTCCGGGTGCAGTGNGCGCTGCCGCTGCTGGACAGAGGCCTGGGGGCTGCGCTCGTGGGGGGCGGGTCTCAGCATGGGGAGCCCTGCCCAGGCCCCTGCCGCAGGCTCCACTCAGGGAAGGGATCCCCGTGTAACAGACCACAGGGCCTCAGTAGTGAGGTGTGCGCTGCGTGTGCAACAGACCCACGGGCCTCTGTCGTGAAGTCTGTTTCACGTGTGTAACACACCCGAAGGGCCTCAGTAGTGAAGTCTGTTCCGCCTGTGTAACATGCCTGCTGGGCCTCAGTAGCAACGTCTGTTCCACATGTGTAACACGCCTGCAGGGCTCAGTAGTGAAGTCTGTTCACATGTGTAACACACCCACAGGACCTCAGTAGTCACGTCTGTTCCACACGTGTAACACGCCCGCAGGGGTCAGTAGTGAAGTCTGTTCCACATGTGTAACACGCCTGCTGGGCCTCAGTAGTCATGTCTGTTCCACATGTGTAACACACCCACAGGACCTCAGTAGTCACGTCTGTTCCACACGTGTAACACACCCACAGGACCTCAGTAGTCACATCTGTTCCACACGTGTAACATGCCTGCAGGGCTCAGTAGTGAAGTCTGTTCACACGTGTAACACACTTGCAGGGCCTCAGTAGTGAAGTCTGTTCTGTGTAATATGACTCAGTCGTGACGTCTGTTCCGCCTGTGTAGCACGCCCGCAGGGCCTCAGTCGTGACGTCTGTTCCACTTGTGTAGCACGCCTGCAGGGCCTCAGTCGTGAGGTCTGCCCCCTGTGTGTGACACGCCCCGTGGCTGCGTGAACAGATTCCTGAAGGTGAATGGGGTGCGTGTGGCTGTGGATCAGACCCTGCCGTTCCCGTTCAGCGGCGGGGCCTCCTTCTCCAGTTGCTGCAGCTGGGATCAAGAGCACTCGGTGGAGGTGTTGTAAGGACCAGACTATTAATAACGACCCTGGTGAAATGCACAGCACAGGCTGGAGCAATCACCGCAGCTGCTCCTGGGCCCACGAGCAAAGGCCCATGAGCACATGGCTGGACCCGGGACGTGGTCAGGAGCAGAGTGACTGCCCGCCCACGACTCCCGTGCAGAGCCGGGCCCTGCGCCGGCACCCATGCCTGCACAACCTTGGACGAAACGAGATGCGCCCTCACTCTCTGCAAAGTGAGGTCGTGGAGGCTTGGTCTTTTCTTAGCCTCTGTGCTGTTTTGGAGAATAAATGTTTGGTGACCTCAAAGAAGCCTGCTTCTTGTGTGTAATGACCAAGACAACGGGGTGTGTTATTTTTATAACGTGGATTTTAGAATCAGCTCAGTCTCACAGCTCTCCCGGGGTGGTGTGAGCAGGCGGACGGAAGCCCAGACGGAGGCGGAGCCCAGCCTGCAGCCGTTCACACCGAGCCAGCGGGGCGGTGACTGCCCCAGCAGGCGTGTGCTGCCGTGACCAGAAGCGTCTCCTCCGGTAGAGAAGATGGTGCTTGACATGCAGAAGCATCTGAGGCTCTCCTCACGGGCTGTGACCATCCTTGCAATAGCTCAGCAGGCCGTGGAGCCCGAGCCTGAGGGCGGCTGTGCGTGCCAGTGTCAGTTGCGTCCGCCTCTTCGCGACCTACGCACTGGGGGCCGCCAGGGCCTCTGTCCATGGGATTCTCCAGGCAAGAAAATCAGAGCGCATAGCCACGCCTTTCTCCAGGGCAATGTTCCTGACCCAGGGATCGAATTTGGGTCACCTGCATTGCAGGCAGAATTTTTTACCAGCTGAGCCACCACGGAAGCCCCATACTGATATCAAGTAAATGGTTTGCTTGAGATAGGAGCTCTTCAAAAACAAGCTGGTTTTTTTCTCATTCAAGTTACCCTGTGCCAGCTTACCTCCTTAAATTTTTTTTTCTGTATTAACAATTTCTAGATTTTAAAATGTACAGTAAAATATAGAAGACTGCAGAGCAAATAGTAATAATATTATATCAGTTTCTTAAAAGTTTTTTATCATATAAAATGACAGGTCTTCCCTACATTTTTCAAAGTGCAGTTCTGGATTAAAGGCACTGACTCATTCTTTCTGAGAATTATCAGCCGCCTGTCACATCTGAGATGCCTGAACCGAGAGAAGCACCACCCAACGGCTGCTGGGATCTCGTCCACAAGCTCCATTGCCTCCACTCACTCATTTTCTTCCAAGAATGGATCTCCCAATGTTTTAAAATACTCCATTTTCTATGTCACTGATGTCATCTGAAGACTGACCAACACGCGAACTACATTTTCGCAAAGAGAAAGAAGATATGTGGTGTGTGGAGGAAAAGGAAATGGAGGGAGTCTTGCCAAGAGAGCGCCCACATGGGGCTGGAGGCCTGGAGGAGGTGGGCCGCCCGTGTTTCAGCCGACGGCATCTGAGCTCTGACCACCTACTGTCTGACAAAGGTCCCAGAAGCTCTGCACAGTGTCCCCGAAACTCAGCTGCGCGCGGGACCCAGACCCTGAGCAGCGCGGGACCAGACCCTGAGCAGCGCGGGACCCAGACCCTGAGCAGCGCGGGACCCAGACCCTGAGCAGTGTGGGACCCAGACCCTGAGCAGCGTGGGACCAGACCCTGAGCAGCGCGTCAGTCTACGCCGTGGGGACATTATTTCCCTCTGTGTTGGAGCCAGGCCCAATCCCGCCAGACGTCTTTAACAGCCCGCAGCTTCTTTCTTTACCAGCCTCCAACTCCTTCTCTTCCCTGGAACCCTCTCAGTTTTACCCGAATCTGTGTCTCTCAAGTTCCAATTCCTAAGACCCCCAAATAAAGCTCTTTGTTGTCTATAGATTATTTTTTGACAGGTGATCAAAACCCATTAAAATAAGCTGGGTAGCACCCCTTACATGGATTTAACCTAAAAGTAAAAAGCTTTTCTCAGGTGGAAGCTTCGCACCCCTCCTTCACACCCCACCACCAGCTGCAAAACGTCTGGTGTTAGCCCCAAAGACAGTGAGGGTCCGGGTGCAGGGGGCGAGCAGGCTGTGTTGACGGCGCGCCTCCTACATGCCGCTCGGGTCCCTCAGCCTGTGCGCTTTACAGGCGCAGAGAACAGGCGGTCTGCTCTGCGCCACACGCTGCTACAAGACTGCCCTGGGTTTGAACCTGTCCTCATGAACACGTGACGCTGTCTCTCAACAGAGCGCCTGTTGGGAGGCTTCGACCCAGATGTTTTTGAGTGGGGAGGGGAAGGCCAGGCTGCGTCTGTGTTTTNCCGCGCCACACGCCGCTACAAGACTGCCCTGGGTTTGAACCTGTCCTCCTGAACATGTGATGCTGTCTCTCAACAGAGCGCCTGTTGGGAGGCTTCGACCCAGATGTTTTTGAGTGGGGAGGGGAAGGCCAGGCTGCATCTGTGTTTTCAAAGCATGACATCAGTAGGGGACTTCCCTGGTGGCTCAGCTGGTAAAAAATTTTGCCTGCAATGCAGGTGAGCCAGGTTCCATCCCTGGGTCAGGAACCTTGTCCTGGAGAAGGGCGTGGTTATCCACTCTGATTCTCTTGCCTGGAGAATCCCAGCACTTGAACTGCATTCTTACCCAGGGTCAGCACTGTCTCCTCAAATGAGACATGCAGACGTCAGCGTCAGCATCGTACCATACCTTCCAAGGGAGTCTGGCTGGCTCGGCACAGACGAGGGTGGGAGCGTGGTCTCTGCCTCCTTCCCAGGCTGAGACAGCTTAAATGGATGCTTTCCCATCTCCTGTTTTTGGCAGAATCACTCATTTCTGCTGCTTACCTGAAGAGGCAAAGAATTATGCTTCCTGTTGTAAGGGAGATCAGAGAGACGCTGTAGCCCAGGGTGTAAATGGCCTTCACCAGAATGTAGAACGTGATCTGAAAGAGAAGGAGATGCATCCGTGAGCCGCAGCAGGGCCCTCCTCCTCGGGAGGGGCTTGGGGGGCTGCTGCTGCTGGCATGACGGAGGCAGTAACGTCCTGGAGTTCCACCTCCGCCCTGAGCCAGAAACGACACGTGGACACTCAACGCCCACCTGTTCCCTTCCATGGCACTGTGAACCACTTGGCCCGGTCTCCATAAGGCAAACCTTTCTGGAGGGCGCCAGCTGGGGAAGCTCAGGAAGCCAGGATGGCGGGCGGCACCTTTGGAGGGGCCTCCAGGCCTGCCCAGAGCAGTCAGCCCTCCAGACGCAGGGACCCATCTCTGCAGCCGGTGCTCGCCTCTGGGGGAAGAAGCCCACCCAGGTGGGTGCTGGGGGCAGGCTGTGGTCTTCCCCGAGGTCACCCTGCCCACGGAAATGGCCACTTTCAAGCAGAACCAGGCGGGCCTGACCCGGGAAGACCAGCCTGAGGCAGGATCCTGCCTCCGTGGTGCGTGGCTCCCGGCTCCCACCACGGAATCTTGGTGCGATCTGGGTCTTAAGTGCATGGAGACGGCAGAGCTGAGCGTGAGAGAGACGGCAGGTCCTGCGTGCAGCGGCCCCGAGGCTCACAGGTCAGTGTGTGGGGGCCGTGTCCCTCTGTGGCTCAAGCTGCAAGGGAGGAGGCAGGGGTGTGCTGGGCCTCAGCAGCACCCTGGGAGCCCGGGTTGGAGGGCCTGCCCCCGGCCGCCCTGGTGCGGGCTCACAGGCAGGACGGGCACGTCTGGGGCAGCTGCCTGTGTCACCTGCAGTTACAGTTCAGGCTGGACAGTCGGAAAATGGCGTGTTTCAAGCCCACCAAAAGCACCGCAAAGGAAGTGATGAGCGCACCACTTGCCAACAGGCCGCGGAAGCGACGCCACGGCTGAGTGAAGCCAGGGGCGCCTGGGGGCCCTCCCGGCCTGAGCCCGCGGTGCACCCGTAACACACATGGTCTGGTCTCGGGTCTCGGCGGGTCGCGGGCCGTCTCCTCTCCTGTAGCCGCCTCCCTGCTGGCCGCGCTGCTCCCGCTCCGGGGCCCCACTACCCTGTTTGTGGTTGCCCGCCTCCTTTATTATTATTCAAACAGTCTGCGTTTTCCCTTCTCGGCCTTTTTTCTCACGTTCCCTGATTCTCAGTGCCCCTCTGCTTTCTGCGTCCAGGGAAGCACACTCCTCAGGCTCGCTGATGGGTCTGCGGCCGTGGACCCACCAGGCTTGTTTTCTGGACCGTCTCTTCCCACTGTGTTTCTGAGCGCACTCTGCGCTCTATCCCGAGAGGCCCAGGCGCGGGAGGAGGCCGCATCCGTGCGGTCTGCAGACGCTCAGCGGCTGGGTGCTTTCCGGGCTCACCACAGCAGCCTGGCTGGGGATGGCCCTCTGTCCATGCTGCCTGGGCGGCCAGGGTCTGTCCCTCCTGCTGGGGCTGCGGGCAGAGTGACACTGTCGCTCATCCCAGGGACCCTCCACGGCCTGCTCCTCACCCCTCTGCTGTGTCCTGGCAGTTTCTTTGGACTTTTCTTCCCCGTTCCAGAAATTGCTTTTCTGGATTTGCTCTTTGATGAATCTGCTTGACTTTCATTTAAAACTGAAGTGTGATGGACTCATGATGTTGTGTCCGTTCCAGATGCGCTGCACGATGACTCAGTTACACGCATGTTCGTTTCCTTTACTGGTCATCACAGAATAGTGGGCAGAACCCCCCTTGTGGCTTGTCTGCTTTACAGATAGCCGCATGTGTGTCTTAGTCCCAGACTCCTGATTTGCACCCACCCCCGTCTGCTCTGCTAACCATGAGCTTCTCTTCTGTGTCTGTGTCTGCTCCTGTTGTGTAAATAAGTTCATCTGTATCATATTTTACATTTCACATACAACTGATACCATGTGACATTTGTCTTTTCTTGCTTCACCTGGTATGACAATTTCTGGCTGCCTCCATGTTGCTGCAAACGGCATTATTTCATGCTTTCTAAGGCAGAGCGGCATTCCGTCGCACCTATGCGCCACCTCTTCCTCATCCATTCGCCTACTGGTGGACAAGCGTGCTTCCATGCCCTGGCCGCTGTAAACAGTGCTGAGATGAACACTGGGATGAGCGCTTCTTTTCTAATCAGAATTTTCTCCAGATCTATGCCCAGGAGTGGGATTGTGGATCATATGGTAGCTCTGTTTTGGTTTTGAAAGGAGCTTCCACACTGTTCTCCCTTGTGGCCGCACCAACTTACACTCCCACTCACAATGCAGGAGGGTTCCTTTTTCTCCACACTCTCTCCAGCATTTATTATTTGTAGAATTTCCAGTGATGGCCCTTCTGACCAGGGTGAAGTGGTACCTCGTTGTACTTTGATTTCCATTTCCTCACTAATTAGTGATGCTGAGTGTGTTTTCACATGCCTGTTGACCATCCGTACGTCTTCTTTGGAGAAATGTCTAGGTCTCCTGGTCGTGTTTTTATTGGGTTGTTTGTCTTGCTGTTTTGGGGTTGCATGAAGTATTTATATATTTTGGAAAGTAAGCCTATGTCAATCTCATAATATTTTGCAAATAATTGCAAAATGTTGCAAATAATAATTGCAAATATTTTCTCCCAGCCCGTAGGCTGTCTTTTCATTTTGTTTATGCTTTCATTCGCTGTGCGAAAGCTTATAAGCTTAAGCCCTCCTTGTTCAGTTTTACTTTTATTTCTATTGCCCTGGAAGACGGAGCTAAGAAAACACTGTGACGATTTATGTCAGAATGTTTTGCCTATGTTCTCTTCTAGGAGTTTCATAGCGTTCTGCCTCATATTTAAGTCTTTAAGTCATTTTGAGTTTCTTCTCATATACAGTATGGGCGAGTGTTCTCACTTCATTGATTTATATGCAGCTGTACAGTTTTCCCAGCACCACTTGCTGAAGAGCCTGTTTCTATTTCTCTATTGTATGTTCTTGTCTCCTTTGCTGAAGGTTAACTGGTCATAGGCGTGTGGGTTTATTTGTAGGCTCTCTGCTCTGTTTCCTTGATCCGTAGTTCTGTCTCTGTGCCAGCACCATGCTGTTTTGATTACTGTAGCTTTGTGGAATTGTCTGAAGTCTGGGATGGCTATGCCTCAAGCTTTGTTCTTATTCTTCAGTATTGCTCTGGCAGTTCTGGGCCATTCATGGTTCTATACAATGTTTAGGGCTGTTTGTTCTAGTTCTGTGAAAAATGTCATGGGTAGTTTGATAGGGATTGCATTAAATCTGTGTATTGCTTTGGGCAGCATGGTCACTTTAATGATAATTTTCCAATCCCAGAGCATGCGGTTTCTTCCCACCTTTAGGATGATCTTCAGTCCCCTTCATTAGTGTCTCACGTTTTCAGCACGTGCGTCTTGCACCTTCATGGTCAGCCTTCGCTGCTGTCGCTCAGTGTCTAAGTCATGAATGCCTCTTTCTGCGACCCCATGGACTGCAGCCTGCCAGGCTTCCCTGGCCTTCACTGTCTCCCGGAGTTTGCTCAAAGTCATGTCCATTCAGTCAGTGATGCCATCCAACCATCTCACCCTCACACCCCTTCTCCTCTTGCCTTCAATCTTTCCCAGCATCAGGGTCTCTTCCAATGAGTCAGCTCTTTGGTGGCCAAAGTATTGGAGCTTCAGCTTTAGAACCAATCCTTCCAGTGAATATTCAGGGTTGATTTCCTTTAGTATTGATGGTTTTAACTCCTTGCTGTCCAAGGGACTCTCATGAGTCTTCTCCAACACCACAGTTTGAAAGCATCAGTTCTTTGGTGCTCCGCCTTCTTTATAGTCCAACTGTCATATCCACACACAACTACTGGAGAAACCACAGCTTCGGCCATATGGCTCTTTAACACACTGTGT
The DNA here is from genome assembly GCA_006410735.1 of Raphicerus campestris. Lineage (NCBI taxonomy): Eukaryota > Metazoa > Chordata > Mammalia > Artiodactyla > Bovidae > Raphicerus > Raphicerus campestris. Next base: position 247,617 of record SJYW01018909.1, on the reverse strand, counting down.
GGGTTTGCCATAGCTTTTCTTCCAAGGAGCAAGTGTCTTTTCATTTCATGGCTGCAGTCAATTTCTGCAGTGATTTTTGGAGGCCAAGAAAAGAAAATCTGTCACTGTTTCCATTGTTTTCCCATCTATTTGCCATGAAGTGATGGAACCAGACACCATGATCTTAGTTTTTGAATGCTGAGTTTTAATCCACCTTCTTTACTCTCTTCTTTCACCCTCATCAGGAGGCTCTTTAGTTCTTCACTTTCTGCCATTAGAGTGGTATCATCTGCATACCTGAGTTGTTGATATTTCTCCTGGCAATCTTGATTCCAGCTTGTGATTTATCAAGCACAGCATTTTGCATGAGGTACTCTGCATAGAAGTTAAATAAGCAGAGTGACAACACACAACCTTGACGCTTGTGTTTGGAACCAGTCCGCTGTTCCATGCTTGGCTCTAATTGCTGCTTCTTGTCCTGCATGCAGGCTTCTCAGGAGGCAGGTGAGGTGGTCTGGTACTCCCATCTCTCTAAGAATACTCCACAGTTTGCTGTGATCCTCAGCGTCAAAGGCGTTAGTGTAGTCAATGGAGCAGAAGTAGGTTTTTTAAAAGAATTCCCTTGCTTCTGTGATCCAGCATATGTCTGCAATTTGATCTTCTGTTCCTCTCTCTTTTCGAAATCTGGTTAGTACATCTGGAAGCTGTCAGTTTACATACTGCTGGTCAGTCTTATTCCTCAATATATAGTTTTTTTGATGCAATTTTCAAAGAGGTCATTTAAAATTTTCTCTTTCTGATATCAATATTTCACTGTCAGCGTAAGGGAATGCAACAGATCTGTCTATTTTTCTTTTCGTTATTTTAGGGCTATATTTTCCCCCTCGGAGCAGGTCCTTTTTGGAATATCTTGTCTTTGGTTATTTTCAATTTCCTCTTAAAAAAATTTAAAAATGCACTGATTTGTATTCTGTGCTTGATGACTCCATTGTCTCCAGTGTTGGGGATATGATTTCACTGTCTGTGATCTGCTGACTGGTTCACAGTGCTTTCTTTGTGTGCATGCTAAGTCACTCAGTTGTGTCCGACTCTGTGCAACCCTATGGACTGTAGCTGCCAAACTCCTCTGTCCATGGGATTTCCCAGGTGAGAATATGGGGCTGAGTTGTCATGCTTTCTTCCAGGGGATCTTGCCAACCCAGGGGTCAAACCTGTGTCTCCTGCCTCCTGTGTTGGCAGGCGGGTTCTTTGCCACTAGTGCCGCCTGGGAAGCATCTCTGTGGTTTGTGCGTCTGGGCATGAGCTCATCTTTGGGGTTGGCGTCCGGGAATTTGGGAGGCCTGGGTGAGGATTTCCTTCCGGGAGAAGCTGTGTTCGCATCTGCCAGGCCCCTCGGTGCTGCCGGTCAGGAGGGCTCTGCCCTTATGTTCTGCTCAGAGTCTCCGTAGTGAGCAGCAGCAGAAGGAGCACCTTGCAGCAAGGCCCAGCTGCGGCGAGGGTCCCGGGGAAGACTGGCAGCCGGGGAGGAGGGCAGCCCTGCAAGGAAGCTGGCAAAGAGTCCTAGGGGGAGCCCAAGCCCACCAGGATCAACTAGGCACAGTGAAAATAATAACATACCTTTTTTTGTTTACAAAACTGGTGATAATTGAAAGAATATGAAACTGCTGGTGAGGGTGTTAACTAAATCACATCTATTTCCAATGAAAATACACATTAGCACATTTCAGGGAAAGCTGTTTGACAACATAATTATAAACATCCTCTTCATACTTCATGTCCTTTAACCAGCAATTTGAGATTGGCACCCAGACTTGTTTGGTTAAAAATAATAAGATATTAGAAACAACCTGAGCTATGAACTGAACTCAGCATATTTATACAACAGAATATCACACTCCCAAAACAATCTTGTTTTTGAAGGATGTTGACTGACTTCAGAAAATGTTCACGATATGTGATACTTTGTAAAANAAATCAGAGCGCATAGCCACGCCTTTCTCCAGGGCAATGTTCCTGACCCAGGGATCGAATTTGGGTCACCTGCATTGCAGGCAGAATTTTTTACCAGCTGAGCCACCACGGAAGCCCCATACTGATATCAAGTAAATGGTTTGCTTGAGATAGGAGCTCTTCAAAAACAAGCTGGTTTTTTTCTCATTCAAGTTACCCTGTGCCAGCTTACCTCCTTAAATTTTTTTTTCTGTATTAACAATTTCTAGATTTTAAAATGTACAGTAAAATATAGAAGACTGCAGAGCAAATAGTAATAATATTATATCAGTTTCTTAAAAGTTTTTTATCATATAAAATGACAGGTCTTCCCTACATTTTTCAAAGTGCAGTTCTGGATTAAAGGCACTGACTCATTCTTTCTGAGAATTATCAGCCGCCTGTCACATCTGAGATGCCTGAACCGAGAGAAGCACCACCCAACGGCTGCTGGGATCTCGTCCACAAGCTCCATTGCCTCCACTCACTCATTTTCTTCCAAGAATGGATCTCCCAATGTTTTAAAATACTCCATTTTCTATGTCACTGATGTCATCTGAAGACTGACCAACACGTGAACTACATTTTCGCAAAGAGAAAGAAGATATGTAGTGTGTGGAGGAAAAGGAAATGGAGGGAGTCTTGCCAAGAGAGCGCCCACACGGGCCTGGAGGCCTGGAGGAGGTGGGCCGCCCGTGTTTCAGCCGACGGCATCTGAGCTCTGACCACCTACTGTCTGACAAAGGTCCCAGAAGGTCTGCACAGTGTCCCCGAAACTCAGGTGCGCGCGGGACCCAGACCCTGAGCAGCACGTCAGTCTACGCCGTGGGGACATTATTTCCCTCTGTGTCGGAGCCAGGCCCAATCCCGCCAGACGTCTTTAACAGCCCGCAGCTTCTTTCTTTACCAGCCTTCAACTCCTTCTCTTCCCTGGAACCCTCTCAGTTTTACCTGAATCTGTGTCTCTCAAGTTCCAATTCCTAAGACCCCCAAATAAAGCTCTTTGTTGTCTATAGATTATTTTTTGACAGGTGATCAAAACCCATTAAAATAAGCTGGGTAGCACCCCTTACATGGATTTAACCTAAAAGTAAAAAGCTTTTCTCAGGTGGAAGCTTCGCACCCCTCCTTCACACCCCACCACCAGCTGCAAAACGTCTGGTGTTAGCCCCAAAGACAGTGAGGGTCTGGGTGCAGGGGGCGAGCAGGCTGTGTTGACGGCGCGCCTCCTACATGCCGCTCGGGTCCCTCAGCCTGTGCGCTTTACAGGCGCAGAGAACAGGCGGTCTGCTCCGCGCCACACGCCGCTACAAGACTGCCCTGGGTTTGAACCTGTCCTCCTGAACATGTGATGCTGTCTCTCAACAGAGCGCCTGTTGGGAGGCTTCGACCCAGATGTTTTTGAGTGGGGAGGGGAAGGCCAGGCTGCATCTGTGTTTTCAAAGCATGACATCAGTAGGGGACTTCCCTGGTGGCTCAGCTGGTAAAAAATTTTGCCTGCAATGCAGGTGAGCCAGGTTCCATCCCTGGGTCAGGAACCTTGTCCTGGAGAAGGGCGTGGTTATCCACTCTGATTCTCTTGCCTGGAGAATCCCAGCACTTGAACTGCATTCTTACCCAGGGTCAGCACTGTCTCCTCAAATGAGACATGCAGACGTCAGCGTCAGCATCGTACCGTACCTTCCAAGGGAGTCTGGCTGGCTCGGCACAGACGAGGGTGGGAGCGTGGTCTCTGCCTCCTTCCCAGGCCGATACAGCTTAAATGGATGCTTTCCCATCTCCTGTTTTTGGCAGAATCACTCATTTCTGCTGCTTACCTGAAGAGGCAAAGAATTATGCTTCCTGTTGTAAGGGAGATCAGAGAGACGCTGTAGCCCAGGGTGTAAATGGCCTTCACCAGAATGTAGAACGTGATCTGAAAGAGAAGGAGATGCATCCGTGAGCCGCAGCAGGGCCCTCCTCCTCGGGAGGGGCTTGGGGGGCTGCTGCTGCTGGCATGACGGAGGCAGTAACGTCCTGGAGTTCCACCTCCGCCCTGAGCCAGAAACGACACGTGGACACTCAACGCCCACCTGTTCCCTTCCATGGCACTGTGAACCACTTGGCCCGGTCTCCATAAGGCAAACCTTTCTGGAGGGCGCCAGCTGGGGAAGCTCAGGAAGCCAGGATGGCGGGCGGCACCTTTGGAGGGGCCTCCAGGCCTGCCCAGAGCAGTCAGCCCTCCAGATGCAGGGACCCATCTCTGCAGCCGGTGCTCGCCTCTGGGGGAAGAAGCCCACCCAGGTGGGTGCTGGGCCCTGGCTGTGGTCTTCCCTGCGGTCACCCTGCCCACGGAAATGGCCACTTTCAAGCAGAACTGGGCGGGCCTGACCCGGGAAGACCAGCCTGAGGCAGGATCCTGCCTCCGTGGCGCGTGGCTCCCAGCTCCCACCACGGACCCCTGGTGCGATCTGGGTCTTAAGTGCATGGAGACGGCAGAGCTGAGCGTGAGAGAGACGGCAGGTCCTGCGTGCAGCGGCCCCGAGGCTCACAGGTCAGTGTGTGGGGGCCGTGTCCCTCTGTGGCTCGAGCTGCAAGGGAGGAGGCAGGGGTGTGCTGGGCCTCAGCAGCACCCTGGGAGCCCGGGTTGGAGGGCCTGCCCCCGGCCGCCCTGGTGCGGGCTCACAGGCAGGACGGGCACGTCTGGGGCAGCTGCCTGTGTCACCTGCAGTTACAGTTCAGGCTGGACAGTCGGAAAATGGCGTGTTTCAAGCCCACCAAAAGCACCGCAAAGGAAGTGATGAGCGCACCACTTGCCAACAGGCCGCGGAAGCGACGCCACGGCTGAGTGAAGCCAGGGGCGCCTGGGGGCCCTCCGGGCCTGAGCCCGCGGTGCACCCGTAACACACGTGGTCTGGTCTCGGGTCTCGGCGGGTCGCGGGCGTCTCCTCTCCTGCAGCCGCCTCCCTGCTGGCCGCGCTGCTCCCGCTCCGGGGCCCCACTACCCTGTTTGTGGTTGCCCGCCTCCTTTATTATTATTCAAACAGTCTGCGTTTTCCCTTCTCGGCCTTCTTTCTCACGTTCCCTGATTCTCAGTGCCCCTCTGCTTTCTGCGTCCAGGGAAGCACACTCCTCAGGCTCGCTGATGGGTCTGCGGCCGTGGACCCACCAGGCTTATTTCCTGGACCGTCTCTTTCCACTGTGTTTCTGAGAGCACTCTGCGTTGGATCCTGAGAGGCCCAGGTGCGGGAGGAGGCCGCGTCCGTGCAGTCTGCAGACGCTCAGCGGCTGGGTGCTTTCCGGGCTCACCACAGCAGCCTGGCTGGGGATGGCCCTCTGTCCATGCTGCCTGGGCGGCCAGGGTCTGTCCCTCCTGCTGGGGCTGCGGGCAGAGTGACACTGCCGCTCATCCCAGGGACCCTCCACGGCCTGCCCCTCACCCCTCTGCTGTGTCCTGGCAGTTTCTTTGGACTTTTCTTCCCCGTTCCAGAAATTGCTTTTCTGGATTTGCTTGACTTTCATTTAAAGTGAAGTGTGATGGACTCACGATGTTGTGTCCGTTCCAGATGCGCTGCACGACGACTCAGTTACACGCATGTTCGTTTCCTTTACTGGTCATCACAGAATAGTGGGCAGAACTCCCCTTGTGGCTTGTCTGCTTTACAGATAGCCGCGTGTGTGTCTTAGTCCCAGACTCCTGATTTGCACCCACCCCCGTCTGCTCTGCTAACCATGAGCTTCTCTTCTGTGTCCGTGTCTGCTCCTGTTTTGCCAATAAGTTCATCTGTATCATATTTTACATTTCACATGCAACTGATACCATGCGACATTTGTCTTTTCTTGCTTCATCTGGTATGACAATTTCTGGGTGCCTCCATGTTGCTGCAAACGGCATTATTTCATGCTTTCTAAGGCAGAGCGGCATTCCGTCGCACCTATGCGCCACCTCTTCCTCATCCATTCGCCTACTGGTGGACAAGCGTGCTTCCATGCCCTGGCCGCTGTAAACAGTGCTGAGATGAACACTGGGATGAGCGCTTCTTTTCTAATCAGAATTTTCTCCAGATCTATGCCCAGGAGTGGGATTGTGGATCATATGGTAGCTCTGTTTTGGTTTTGAAAGGAGCTTCCACACTGTTCTCCCTTGTGGCCGCACCAACTTACACTCCCACTCACAATGCAGGAGGGTTCCTTTTTCTCCACACTCTCTCCAGCATTTATTATTTGTAGAATTTCCAGTGATGGCCCTTCTGACCAGGGTGAAGTGGTACCTCGTTGTACTTTGATTTCCATTTCCTCACTAATTAGTGATGCTGAGTGTGTTTTCACATGCCTGTTGACCATCCGTACGTCTTCTTTGGAGAAATGTCTAGGTCTCCTGGTCGTGTTTTTATTGGGTTGTTTGTCTTGCTGTTTTGGGGTTGCATGAAGTATTTATATATTTTGGAAAGTAAGCCTATGTCAATCTCATAATATTTTGCAAATAATTGCAAAATATTGCAAATAATAATTGCAAATATTTTCTCCCAGCCCGTAGGCTGTCTTTTCATTTTGTTTATGCTTTCATTCGCTGTGCGAAAGCTTATAAGCTTAAGCCCTCCTTGTTCAGTTTTACTTTTATTTCTATTGCCCTGGAAGACGGAGCTAAGAAAACACTGTGACGATTTATGTCAGAATGTTTTGCCTATGTTCTCTTCTAGGAGTTTCATAGCGTTCTGCCTCATATTTAAGTCTTTAAGTCATTTTGAGTTTCTTCTCATATACAGTATGGGCGAGTGTTCTCACTTCATTGATTTATATGCAGCTGTACAGTTTTCCCAGCACCACTTGCTGAAGAGCCTGTTTCTATTTCTCTATTGTATGTTCTTGTCTCCTTTGCTGAAGGTTAACTGGTCATAGGCGTGTGGGTTTATTTGTAGGCTCTCTGCTCTGTTTCCTTGATCCGTAGTTCTGTCTCTGTGCCAGCACCATGCTGTTTTGATTACTGTAGCTTTGTGGAATTGTCTGAAGTCTGGGATGGCTATGCCTCAAGCTTTGTTCTTATTCTTCAGTATTGCTCTGGCAGTTCTGGGCCATTCATGGTTCTATACAATGTTTAGGGCTGTTTGTTCTAGTTCTGTGAAAAATGTCATGGGTAGTTTGATAGGGATTGCATTAAATCTGTGTATTGCTTTGGGCAGCATGGTCACTTTAATGATAATTTTCCAATCCCAGAGCATGCGGTTTCTTCCCACCTTTAGGATGATCTTCAGTCCCCTTCATTAGTGTCTCACGTTTTCAGCACGTGCGTCTTGCACCTTCATGGTCAGCCTTCGCTGCTGTCGCTCAGTGTCTAAGTCATGAATGCCTCTTTCTGCGACCCCATGGACTGCAGCCTGCCAGGCTTCCCTGGCCTTCACTGTCTCCCGGAGTTTGCTCAAAGTCATGTCCATTCAGTCAGTGATGCCATCCAACCATCTCACCCTCACACCCCTTCTCCTCTTGCCTTCAATCTTTCCCAGCATCAGGGTCTCTTCCAATGAGTCAGCTCTTTGGTGGCCAAAGTATTGGAGCTTCAGCTTTAGAACCAATCCTTCCAGTGAATATTCAGGGTTGATTTCCTTTAGTATTGATGGTTTTAACTCCTTGCTGTCCAAGGGACTCTCATGAGTCTTCTCCAACACCACAGTTTGAAAGCATCAGTTCTTTGGTGCTCCGCCTTCTTTATAGTCCAACTGTCATATCCACACACAACTACTGGAGAAACCACAGCTTCGGCCATATGGCTCTTTAACACACTGTGTGGGTTTGCCATAGCTTTTCTTCCAAGGAGCAAGTGTCTTTTCATTTCATGGCTGCAGTCAATTTCTGCAGTGATTTTTGGAGGCCAAGAAAAGAAAATCTGTCACTGTTTCCATTGTTTTCCCATCTATTTGCCATGAAGTGATGGAACCAGACACCATGATCTTAGTTTTTGAATGCTGAGTTTTAATCCACCTTCTTTACTCTCTTCTTTCACCCTCATCAGGAGGCTCTTTAGTTCTTCACTTTCTGCCATTAGAGTGGTATCATCTGCATACCTGAGTTGTTGATATTTCTCCTGGCAATCTTGATTCCAGCTTGTGATTTATCAAGCACAGCATTTTGCATGAGGTACTCTGCATAGAAGTTAAATAAGCAGAGTGACAACACACAACCTTGACGCTTGTGTTTGGAACCAGTCCGCTGTTCCATGCTTGGCTCTAATTGCTGCTTCTTGTCCTGCATGCAGGCTTCTCAGGAGGCAGGTGAGGTGGTCTGGTACTCCCATCTCTCTAAGAATACTCCACAGTTTGCTGTGATCCTCAGCGTCAAAGGCGTTAGTGTAGTCAATGGAGCAGAAGTAGGTTTTTTAAAAGAATTCCCTTGCTTCTGTGATCCAGCATATGTCTGCAATTTGATCTTCTGTTCCTCTCTCTTTTCGAAATCTGGTTAGTACATCTGGAAGCTGTCAGTTTACATACTGCTGGTCAGTCTTATTCCTCAATATATAGTTTTTTTGATGCAATTTTCAAAGAGGTCATTTAAAATTTTCTCTTTCTGATATCAATATTTCACTGTCAGCGTAAGGGAATGCAACAGATCTGTCTATTTTTCTTTTCGTTATTTTAGGGCTATATTTTCCCCCTCGGAGCAGGTCCTTTTTGGAATATCTTGTCTTTGGTTATTTTCAATTTCCTCTTAAAAAAATTTAAAAATGCACTGATTTGTATTCTGTGCTTGATGACTCCATTGTCTCCAGTGTTGGGGATATGATTTCACTGTCTGTGATCTGCTGACTGGTTCACAGTGCTTTCTTTGTGTGCATGCTAAGTCACTCAGTTGTGTCCGACTCTGTGCAACCCTATGGACTGTAGCTGCCAAACTCCTCTGTCCATGGGATTTCCCAGGTGAGAATATGGGGCTGAGTTGTCATGCTTTCTTCCAGGGGATCTTGCCAACCCAGGGGTCAAACCTGTGTCTCCTGCCTCCTGTGTTGGCAGGCGGGTTCTTTGCCACTAGTGCCGCCTGGGAAGCATCTCTGTGGTTTGTGCGTCTGGGCATGAGCTCATCTTTGGGGTTGGCGTCCGGGAATTTGGGAGGCCTGGGTGAGGATTTCCTTCCGGGAGAAGCTGTGTTCGCATCTGCCAGGCCCCTCGGTGCTGCCGGTCAGGAGGGCTCTGCCCTTATGTTCTGCTCAGAGTCTCCGTAGTGAGCAGCAGCAGAAGGAGCACCTTGCAGCAAGGCCCAGCTGCGGCGAGGGTCCCGGGGAAGACTGGCAGCCGGGGAGGAGGGCAGCCCTGCAAGGAAGCTGGCAAAGAGTCCTAGGGGGAGCCCAAGCCCACCAGGATCAACTAGGCACAGTGAAAATAATAACATACCTTTTTTTGTTTACAAAACTGGTGATAATTGAAAGAATATGAAACTGCTGGTGAGGGTGTTAACTAAATCACATCTATTTCCAATGAAAATACACATTAGCACATTTCAGGGAAAGCTGTTTGACAACATAATTATAAACATCCTCTTCATACTTCATGTCCTTTAACCAGCAATTTGAGATTGGCACCCAGACTTGTTTGGTTAAAAATAATAAGATATTAGAAACAACCTGAGCTATGAACTGAACTCAGCATATTTATACAACAGAATATCACACTCCCAAAACAATCTTGTTTTTGAAGGATGTTGACTGACTTCAGAAAATGTTCACGATATGTGATACTTTGTAAAATAGAGGAAGCAGGGTGTACATTAGGTACAATGGCAACTTTGAAGTAAACACAGGAGCCCGGGGAAGGGAGTGGGGTGGGTACTGACCACGCCTTCCTCCTGGAGGGCCCCTCCCTGTTCCTGGAGGGCCCCTCCCTGTTCACACTGGTGCATCGTGCAGTGAGAGGAGCAGAAACAGGAACCCGTTACGGGCTAACCACACGCGAGAACAGAGGCTGCTCAGAGGTCGGTGATGGGCCGTCAGCCTTCAGTTCCCAGCAAAACTACTGGTAAGCTCCCAAGGGAGAAAATACCTATTTTCTGTCATCTGTAACACCTATTAAGAAAGAAAGTGAAGTCGTTGCTCAGTCGTGTCCGACTCTTTGCAACCCCATAGACTGTAGTTTACCAGGCTCCTCTGTCCATGGGATTTTCCAGGCAAGAGTATTGGAGTGGGTTGCCATTTCCTTCTCCAGAGGATCTTCCTGACCCAGGAATTGAACCCAGGTCTCCCGCATTGTAGGCAGGTGCTTTACCAACTGAGCCACCAGGGAAACCTTTTAACACCTATAATCTGCACTGCAAACCTCACGAGACGAAGCTGAAGGCACAAATACTTGGAGGAAATGCTATGAGTCCAGTGCTCGCCCCCCTTCTAATACCTGAAATTGGAAGGCATTGCTCCCTTTCAGGGTGATGCACTTATCTAAACGTTCCTTTGTAATGATTTCTTGATACACAAAAGATCCACTCCACATGACTGGCTGAATTTAATATTCATTTGTGACCCAGTCAGGATAATAGGATGACACCCTGTCCAAACTCATTCTTTTGAACTTTGTGAATTTATAGAAGTCTTAGAACTAGACATCTAGTCAAGTGACGTATGAAAAGTATGTTTTGCTTGTCCTGTCCCTCTGGGCTCCAGCCGGCAGCCCACGTCCAGGGAGGGCGGAGAGAAAAAAAAGAAAAAAAGAGAAGGATGTTTTTACTTGTATTGTCAGTAAGGACTTGTTTTCCTGAAGCCAACGAAAGGCGATGAAAGAACATGTCAGATACTCTACAGTTCTGAACTCTTTTCTTTGTAAGCCCTTTGGGCATCCACCAAGCTTGTGGCCCGTGAAAAGTTAGCTCAGAGAATACACTACTTAGCTGATGCTTGATTGCATGGGGTTTGGGGTCAGGCAGGCCATGTCTGGCTGCACTGTTGATGAGCCTGATAGTCTCTGCCAGCCTCTGTCTGCGCACACAGCCTGTGCAGACCCTTTCAAGTGTTCAGAATTGTCCATCCCCCTGGCCTGTGAACTGCACACATTTGGACCCCTGTGGTATCACGGGCAAAAGCATCACGGAAGGCATCTGGTGCGGATTTTGCTGTTTTCCCTGCAGTCTCAGTAAGTTTTTCACTGTCGCGTAACAGAAAACCTTTATGTGTGACCTGCAACGGTGTTGTCCTCAAGTTTATGCAATTGGGTTTCAGACTTGACATCATATCCCCTAATCCTGACTGGGACATCTTAGGGAGGAAGGTGACCTCTCGGGTTTTCTCTGAGGCTTCAGAGAAACACCCTCCAAGGGGTGTTGGAGGATTATGTTGGGGTGAACAGAGAAAGCTCATTAAAATCAGCAGACGAGCCTGGCACACAAGCGCCGCGGCCTGAGCTGTCCTGTGCAGCGGCCGCGCCGTTCCCCTCCGTGGGCAGACGTCGCTCACGGTCTCGGGGCATCTCTCAGGGGACCGGCGAGGGGGTCAGGCTGGCCCCCCTGCGGCTCTGCTGCTGAACGTGTCAAGCGCGGGGGCCCTTGGGCCCGAGGGAGGCGGGACCGCTGTTCGTCAGAGGCCACTTTACTCTGAACCGTTAAAACCCTGTTGTCCCAAAACAAGGGCGCAAACCTAAAAACCAGTCCGGCAGCTAATTCAGCCGCAGCCCTCGCTCAAGCGGCTGCTCTGCTTTGTTCTCCCTCTGCTGAATGGATGGAGTGCGCGTGCTTCTGAAACAAGAAAGCCCTGAGTTCTGGCTGCCAGTACCACCCCGGAACAAAGCAGCCTCGTCTGGCACAGAGTGGGCACCAGGGGCCAGGGACCCCTGCATCTCCGCCAGTGACGTGACTCAGCCCAGGGAGCCGGGGAGGGCAGGCGGGTCCCTGCTGGGTCAGAGCCAGGGCCCCTCCCGAGTCAGGGTCCGGTTCCCTCCCGAACGGCCCGCTAGGGCGTCTCTGGGTGTGCAGATGGCAGGAAGGGAGGCCTTCACGCATCCCATTCAGATTCAATGCTGTATTCTTGTTTTCCCAGAGAGTCCTCAGATTCGCTAAGCTTGAGGCCTACAGATGATTCCTGGGAGTGGAGAGAGGGGAGAACTTTGCTGGGGGCACCTGATCTTGAGGGGCTGAAGCTGCAAAGATGACTATCAGGGGACAGAAAGGTCAGTCCCAGTGCGGCTGAGGTGCCCCCCCAGCGGGACACCCACGGGCAGGTGGGAGCCACGTTTCCAGGGCCTCTGTGTGACTCTCCAGGGGAGAGGCTGTGATGGTCCCGTGTCACAGGCACGCATGTGAAACTTCGATTTACTTGGGGAAATGCTCTACAGGGCACCACCGTCATCGCATGATCAGGTGGGGGGGAACACGCCAGGAAGCTCGCCCTTCTCGAAGCTTTGGGGCCTCAGTGGGGGTGGGGTTGGGGGGCTGCGGTGGGCAGCGGGGATGAGACCCTGCACGCTGGGCCGTTGAGCCCCTGCTGGGAGGAGACGCCGCCCCTTCCCCTGTCATCACCCGGGGCAGCCTCCTGCCCCCCAAGTGTGTGGGGCCAGGTGGTGAGCGAGTCCCCCGCGGACCCAGCCGTCCACGCCCATCCGCTGCCTGGAGCTGCCGGCAGAGCCCTCCCCGAGGCGCCCCGAGGCCTGGCCTGTGTGTGCCAACACAGAGCCCTAGCTGAGCGAGGGAGCCTCCGCTCGACCTGCTGGGCCTGCTGCGCGTCTGCTGTCCCCGGGCCTATTAATAGCGCCCGTTCTCTCCGGGTGGGGGGGGGCCCGCTTTGGCCGATATTTTATACAGCCACCCTATTTATAACCCAGTAGTGGGTTATGCAATCAATTCCGAAGGTGACAGCCAACACTTAGAGAAGGCAGCACGGAATGTGGCTCTGTGGAGTGTTTGTGTTGGCTCACAGTGTGAAGCGCGTTTCTAACTGTGGATTTCAGTCAGGTGCCGAAAGCCCCTTGGCTGAACCAGAGACTTGACTCGGGAAACCTCTGATTACGGCCTGGCCTGGCCCAGCCTCACCCCACAGCTGGGGCACAGACACCCCGACGCGCCCTGACGTGCTCTCCTTTGAACCTGCGGAAGCCCCAGCTTCAGTACCTTCGTAGCGCAGAAGCCAACTCACTCTCCCAGACCTTTGGTGATGGTTAGCCTGCATACCTGGGGCCCTGGGAACGCACAGGAAACCGCCGTTGACACGCAGTATGTGTCTCGGACGGGAGCCACTTGGTCAGAAGGCACGGCCCTGTCTCTGGGGGCGCAGCACGTGCAGCGCCCTGCTGGGCGAGCAAGACTGACAGGAGCCCTGGAAACGGGCGAGCACGCGCCGGCTGCGCCTCTACCTGCAGATTCAGACCCAGCGGCCGCGGTGCAGCAGGGGCCGGAGGGGCAGGGAGCCCTCGCGGCTGCAGCAGCAAGGATGCGTGAGGGGCTTGAGGTGGGGGCCATGGGGGCGCTGGGGACACCGGGACATCCCTGGACGGGGCGGGGCCGTCCAGGCTCCACGCGGAGGCATCAGCAGTGCACGACACTCACTCCGCCTGGCAGCTGCTCCGAACACGCCGGTCCTGCTGGGTCTCCCAGCTCCTCCGAGAAGACACCGCAGGGACCCACGTGCGCCGTCCTGTGCGGCAGCAGGTGGAGGGCGCAGCAGGCAGCGTGTGCCGCCCACGGCAGGACGCAGAGTGGGCTGGCCAGCCAGGGCCTTTCCTCGTGGCGGCTTTGGCATGGGGCAGGATTTTGGAGCCTGTGGACCAGCAGCAGGGCCAGGAGGGGGCCTCTGTCTCCCGTGCGAGAAAGTTCCTTTTCTCACCTCAAAGATGGAAGCTGGGGGCTTCTTCACTTTAGACGCCACCAGAAACACAGCCCCACCCGTCTTCAGGGCCTGTGGTCCAGGCTCAGTTCCAGCTCAGGATTCACTGTGAGGCTCACTGCATGCTGGTAACAATCTTACCGTCGAGTTTTTCTTCCTGAAGGTCGTTGGCAAATATCTTTTAAGACCCACCCATTCTGATTAGAAGATTCTGACCATAACCTAATCGTGACGGTGCCTTGCAGTTTACAGAATGTAGCACAAAAGTTAATTCATTCTCTTCTTCCAACGGCCTGTAAAGGAGCAGACATATTCTCGCCACACTTCTCTTATACAGGTGGGATCTGAGTCCGGGGAATAGCCGTAAAACGCGGGGCCACCGAGGTGCAGGGCTGAGACTCCACTCACACCCTAGTGTCTTCTCCCTCCAGAGGCCCCTCCCTGAGGGCAAGTTACCCATCTGTTTCAGCTTTTTCCTTTAAGAGGAATTGGTCAGTTCTGCAGATAAGGACGTGGACGTCACCACTCTATCCAAACAAAGAGCAGAACTCTGAACACACTGGAAGTCAACGGCTCTCCTTGGGTCCACAAGAGAAGGGAGGACAGAGGACAAACAGCTGTCCCAAGACTGGGGGAGACCAGGCAGCGGCAGGAGCTGGGGGGGTCCCCAAACAGAACCGCTAGGCTGCCCGTTAAGCTGCAGGAATCAGACACTGGTGCGGCGGAAAGGACAGACAAGGACGTCAGTGAGCAGGACAGGGCAGAGTCCAGAGACAGACCCGCGTGATGCTCAGTGGTCTCTGACAAAAACTAAAGGCAGCAAAGGCCGTCTTTCCAACAAACGCCACTGGGACAGCCGGACACCCACATGCCAAAGAATGAGCCTCGACACACCCTTACCCTTTCACAAAAGTTAACTCAAAATGGGCCACAGCCGTAAAGAAAGTAGAAGCCGGGCAGTCCTGTCTAACTCTGCGCCCCCATGGATCCTCTGTCCATGGGATTCTCCAGGAAAGAATCCTGGAGAGGGCTGCCATTTCCTCCAGGGGATCTTCCTGACCCAGGATCTTCAGGGGTCTCCTGCATTGCAGACAGATTCTTTAGCATCTGAGCTATCAGGGAAGCTCCCCTAGATGTAAAGGTAAAATGCAAAACTATAACTCCTAGAAAATAACATAGGAGAAAACCTAGATTCCCATGGGTTGTGATGCTTTTTAAAATACAATCCTTATATATATACCTATGGCTGATTCATGTTGAGGTTTGACAAAAAACAACAAAATTCTGTAAAGCAATTATCCTTCAATAAAAAAAAATACAGTGCTGAAGGTACCCTTCATGAAACAAATCATTGATAAGCTGGACTTCAATAAAATTAAAAAATTTACCCTGTGAAAGAATTTCAGAGAATGAGAAGACCGGCCACAGACAGGGAGAAAATATTTGCAAAAGGCATCTGATAAGGGTTGTTACTCAAAACATATAAAGAACTCTCAGTACTCAACAATGAGAAAACAACCACCCAATAAAAATGGGCTGAAGACCTTAACAGGTGCCTCTTGAAAGAACGGATCCACGTGGCAAAGAGGCAAATGAGAAGGTGCTCCCAGAAAGCACAGGGCAGGGCATCCAGGCGGAAAGAGACCCCAGGAGCCTGCAGACTTGGTGGCAAGCCAGCGCCTGCGGACTCTGCACTCACCGGGGACCCCGGGGGTGAGCTTCCCTTCGCTGTGAAGCGGTGATTAAAAGCAGAGCTCTCCCTCATGGGCTTGTCGGGGAATTCAATGAGCCAATCCATGTGAGAGCTGTTAACACTTTCAGTAAAAGCCCGAGACGTGATTTATGGCGCTTGGTTTGATTTTATACTAAAGACCGCTTTTATGAGGAAAGTGATCCTCGAGTTTGTTAATCCAGTGCCCCTAGTCCTCCCGGGTCAGGCTGCGTTTGCGCTCACTTGGCTTCATGGAGCGCCTGGAATCACACCCACTGCCTCCCCACTGGCAGCGTGGTCCTGCCTCCCGCATGACCACCAGCATCCTGTTGAAGGGGACGGGCAGCGCGCTCCTGCTGACCGCAGCTCCTCCTCCCGTCTGCGGGGCTCAGAGGCACCGCGGACCCAAAGGGGAGACGCAGGTCACCGGCTTTGCGCTGGGCCCCTCCGGTCTCTGCTGCAGCCTTCCAGGCCTCTGAGGAACTGGACCTGAGCCAAGCTGGGCACCCCGACAGCACTGTCCCCGGAGGAAATGACCAGGCCCCTGTCCTGGCAAGTCAGGGTCACCTGGGGACATCACTCACGTTGCCCCCGAGGTCACTGTCCTCCTGAGGACGAGCAGAGGCTTCAAGAAGGAGCAGGAGATGAGGGTCCAGACTGTCCCCATGACGGACGCCCCCTCAGCACAGGCAGACTCCCCGGGGATACTGCACCCCTGAGTGGTGGGCAGCCTGGCTGCAGGCTGGGGTCAACCCTCCAGAAGCAGGGGCCCTGAGGTCCCGGGGTCCCGTGACCCTCCAGAGGCGGGATCCTGGGGTCCCGGGGTCCCGCGATCCTCCAGAGGTGGGGTCCCGCGACCCTCCAGAGGTGGGGTCCCGTGGTCCAGGGCCCTGTCTGTGCGGCTGTCGGGACTGTGTGCCCAGCTCCCTGTCTTCAGTCACCACAGGGACCGCTCCTTTGTTGGTATGGACGGGTTAGAGGAGAATGGATTTTCTTTTAAAACCCAAATGTGACATTTCTGAGGTTAAAAAAAAAAGTGGTGGATATTTTTGAATGCTTTCTCCCACTGACACCTATTTCAAGCACAGGGTTTATGATAAAGAAAAGGCGACAGAAAGAGAGGTCGGGAGCCTGTGCTTTGCCACCAAGCATCCTCACGCTAGGGGGTCCCTAGAGACACCAGGCAAAGCCCACAGGGAGCCGGGCTGAGGGGCGAGGCCTCCAGCAAGATGACGGAAGGGGCGGGAGAGGCTGGGCCACTCCACCAGGCTGCGCTGGCTCCTTGGAGGGACGTACCCCGGGCAGGGGACGCAGACAGCAGTCAGGGAGCAGCTTCGCAAAGACGTGCGGTGCTGGGTTACAGCAGGCCTGCTCACACCTGAGGCGGCGCATGTGTGTGGCCAGGGGTCTGCCGCTCGCCCCCCAGACCTCAGAGGCTGCAGGACAACCAGCCAGCTGGGTTCCCTGAACCACTCCTGCAAGAAAGTCGCCTCCAAACAGGCCTCAGGAAATGCTCGACAGCAGGAAATTTGACGGCTGAGTCTCCCCATTGTCCTGACAGAGTCCGGGTGGGGGCAAATGCCACTGAGAGATGATTTGTCAAACAGCAGAAATTTGTTCTGAAGGGACTTAAAACTATTTGAATACAGAGGTAACGTATTTGCTGACTACTGAAGAAGTAGAAAATATAACCAAACCACTGAAGAGAACATGCAGCTTCACTGTTTCCGGCCCTTCATCCACATGCTTCCGGGCGCGCAGTCTCTCGCTGCCCTTGTCCAGCTCCTGAAATGCCCACATCCCACCCCAGTGGCGGGTGGTACCACCCTAACAGCGGGGAGAGGAGCTTCTCCGAAAGCCTGTCTTCTCTTTCTAGGACTGTAACAGATTGCAAACACCCAGTAAAACAAACATTGCTAATTTCCATATTTTCTTCAATTATCTCTTTGGATTACACTTTCCGCCCTGAAATTTGTATGTCACGTGGAGAAACAGAAGGATTATCCAGCAAATATCCTGGTTGCCCCCATCCTACCCTGGAGCAGCGCCTCCCTTCCTGAGGGCTGGGGGGTACGGCTGGGGCTGGTGGGCACCCAGCCTTGATCGCAGGGCTCCCCATCCTGAACCCCTAGGTCTTACCCCCCCTGCCTCACCTCCCCGACGCAGTGCCGCCCTGTCATCTGATGAGCAGTCCATGCCCTGAGTGTGCCCTCACGTGCCCTGAAAAAAACCCTGGGAAGCTTCCTCCTGCCACTCAATGCAAAATGAAGCAAAGACAGCACCCTTGGTGCTTATTTGGAGGCAGGATGGGATCGGCCACCGTGACAGAGCTGAGCGTGGGCCTGCTTGCACCCTTAGGGCTCCAATCCTGCCTCCATCCCCTGCAGGCCATCCCTGCCGAGCCCCCCGCCCCACCCCGACATGGGGACATCGCGGTCCTACAGGGCCCAGGAGCGAGAGATGGAAGGCATCTGACGTGGAAGGGCCGCACGCTAGGGATGGGGCCCTGGGGAGGCTGCCGTAGAGGTCAGTGTGAGAGCTGCAGTGGTCTGAACGCTGAGAGGAGGCTGCGGAAGTATTTTTAGGGACATGGCATAACATGGAAGAAATGTCTCTGCTTGAGGCATGGGAAGGCTCAAATGCCAAACGGTCTCTTGGCTAAATTTAGCAGAAGTGCTCTTTATTTAAGACCTATGTTAGCAAATATATAATGTGGGAGACGTATGGAGTGCCTGGCCTGGCATGTCCACTCAGCACAGGACGCCAGCCTGTCACTGGGACTGCTGTCCTTGGGAGGGGCCGTGGGCCAGGCGTGGAGCCAAGTGCTGTGACTGAGTCACGCCTGGTGGCCGAGCGGGGAACAGCCCTGGGGCCCTTCACCTGGGCAGCTCTCCGTAACAGGGGGAAGAACACCTGGGCCCACAGAGACTCATCATGGCTGCCGACTATGAGCTGTTGGATGTTTTGCCAGCTCTCGGGTGGGACACTGGGCAGGAGGTGGGAACTGGAGGCAGGGAGGCTGGCCAGGACACTCGGACCAGGAGCCTCCAGGTGGCCTTCAGTGAAGGAGGGAAGTCAGGAGGACAGGGTCTGCCTGACGTGCTGCGAAGGAGCCCCTGGGCCAGGAGAGCCCTTGGATCTGGGGCAGGACTGGTCGGGGAGATGTGTATAAGAGACAGGTCTTACCCCCCCTGCCTCACCTCCCCGACGCAGTGCCGCCCTGTCATCTGATGAGCAGTCCATGCCCTGAGTGTGCCCTCACGTGCCCTGAAAAAAACCCTGGGAAGCTTCCTCCTGCCACTCAATGCAAAATGAAGCAAAGACAGCACCCTTGGTGCTTATTTGGAGGCAGGATGGGATCGGCCACCGTGACAGAGCTGAGCGTGGGCCTGCTTGCACCCTTAGGGCTCCAATCCTGCCTCCATCCCCTGCAGGCCATCCCTGCCGAGCCCCCCGCCCCACCCCGACATGGGGACATCGCGGTCCTACAGGGCCCAGGAGCGAGAGATGGAAGGCATCTGACGTGGAAGGGCCGCACGCTAGGGATGGGGCCCTGGGGAGGCTGCCGTAGAGGTCAGTGTGAGAGCTGCAGTGGTCTGAACGCTGAGAGGAGGCTGCGGAAGTATTTTTAGGGACATGGCATAACATGGAAGAAATGTCTCTGCTTGAGGCATGGGAAGGCTCAAATGCCAAACGGTCTCTTGGCTAAATTTAGCAGAAGTGCTCTTTATTTAAGACCTATGTTAGCAAATATATAATGTGGGAGACGTATGGAGTGCCTGGCCTGGCATGTCCACTCAGCACAGGACGCCAGCCTGTCACTGGGACTGCTGTCCTTGGGAGGGGCCGTGGGCCAGGCGTGGAGCCAAGTGCTGTGACTGAGTCACGCCTGGTGGCCGAGCGGGGAACAGCCCTGGGGCCCTTCACCTGGGCAGCTCTCCGTAACAGGGGGAAGAACACCTGGGCCCACAGAGACTCATCATGGCTGCCGACTATGAGCTGTTGGATGTTTTGCCAGCTCTCGGGTGGGACACTGGGCAGGAGGTGGGAACTGGAGGCAGGGAGGCTGGCCAGGACACTCGGACCAGGAGCCTCCAGGTGGCCTTCAGTGAAGGAGGGAAGTCAGGAGGACAGGGTCTGCCTGACGTGCTGCGAAGGAGCCCCTGGGCCAGGAGAGCCCTTGGATCTGGGGCAGGACTGGTCGGGG